>JAODUP010000127.1:887500-1077500 GCA_025642065.1 Paralvinella palmiformis | reverse complement strand
GATTCAAACGTATTTGAAATAAATATCGAGCTTTCTTTTGCACTAACGATTAAAATAGATATTTGGCTGAGAGGGTAGTTTGTTTAGTGTTGGTTTTGGTCACTTTTAGCATATATGGGCCAGTGGTGTCGGTCACTTCCGGGATATATGGGTCAGTGGTGTCGGTCACTTCCGGGATATATGGGTCAGTGGTGTCTGTTACTTCCGGGATATATGGGTTAGTGGTGTCGGTCACTTCCGGGATATATGGGTCAGTGGTGTCGGTCACTTCCGGGATATATGGGTCAGTCGTGTCGGTCACTTCCAGGATATATGGGTCAGTGGTGTCTGTCACCCACGGGATATATGGGTTAGTGATGTCGGTCACTTGCGGGATATATGGGTCAGGGGTGTCGGTCATTTCAGGGATAAATGTTTCGGTGGTGTCAGTCATTTCCGGGATATAAGGGTCAGTGGTGACTACGATAAAGAAATGAGATTATGAGATGAACCATCTCATAGATACATACATTACAGGTATTTGACCACGTGACTTGGAGATTTAGTCTATGACGAGACTCTAGTCTTTAGAGTGACGTCACAATTATAATAATGTAATTTATTTCCTCGCAGGTCAATTCTACGTCAGGACGGCATTTGGTGACGTCACCGATGACGTAGACCGGCTAGGATTAACCGACACGAGAGTTACTCTGGTTCCGAATCAGACATATTGTTTATCGTTCTGGTATCACATGACTGGCTTACGTGTGGGTCGCTTGAAGGTCATTCTACAACCGGAAGTGAATAGATCAATCTGGAGTAGAACGGCTAATTATTCCGCTAGGTGGCTCCACGGTCAGGTTCTAATCAGCCACCTTACGAGCCCGGCGCAGGTAAAAAATTGACATTTTGATGGCTAATTATATGACTTAGAGGATATTTTTTTTAATTGTTGCCGAACAATTTCGTCTCCTTATCATTTATCATATAAACTTTTACTGTTTTGGTTACACGTTTAGAACTTTACAAATGTAGTGAAGTTTGTAAAGCTGTACGGTGTGGAACAGTCGGAAACACAAGATTTATTCTGCTGTTTCAAACATTTACCAACATAATTTAGATAGAAAATAGTAAACCCAATTACGCAAATGATTTAATATTCTAACATAATCATTCGATATCAGAACATGTCTGTAGTTTTAAGATGTTCCAAGGAAAAATAATGAACTTAAACATTATGGAGATTATGACTTATTATTACTTGTGACAGGCACAAATCGTTAGGTATTAACACGTTATGATGCATAGAATACACCAGCAGCACGGAATTAATATACAGATATATTAATAGTATACTATATTTAAAAAATAATGATATGTTTGCCCTTTGTTATCAAAGTTACCATCTGACTTACCAATATCCTCGAAAAGAATCGAGTTCAGTGTGGCGCCTATTAGAGGGGTTGGCTAATCTCATAGTTAAGGTACAATGCATTATTCATTAACAAATGTTCAGCTGCAGTAAAAACTTGCTATTTGATGGCTTAAAGGTCACATGAAAAGGCTTCCCAAATCAGTCAAAATGACAGTGTTATTTACTAAAAATCAATTTCAATCAGAGATATATTTAAATTTTTTCCTATTAATAACGTTACAGTGGTTTTAAAACTTCCTTTGCTAGCATCTGACATGGACAAATATGCCACAGCTTTAATCGAGAATTTTCGGAAAACTTCGGAATGTGACGTCATCTTTGACAAACATAGACGCCAAACACTCGCTGTGGCCTGGTTTAACCAATGATACGTATTCTATATTGTCTTTGTTAAACGTGTAAAATGAATAAAGCTAATTCCCTATTTTAGGCCCATCCCAATAATCGGCCTATGCTTATTCGGGGGAAAGTCTCGCGTGAATTCAGATTGTTTGTAAACACAGACACATGCCAGGAACAATTATTCAGTAAAACAAAATCTCCACCCAGTTTCAATGTCATCGTGATGCTAAACCAAACTGCACTAAAAGTTGATGAATTTTGTATTATACCTTGAGATTGCCCAACTCCTGTACTAGATATGCCACTGAGCTCGATTCTTTTCGAGGATATTGACGCCATAGAAGTTTGTAATTATTATTATTAAATTGAAACAAGCGGCTCATCATATCGAAGCAGGGATTATGTTTTATTGCTTAGGCCTAAAATAGGAACGAGACTTTGTGTGTTATGTCATGTGATATTGTTCTGTTATTATGCCTCGGTTTTCAATGATCGATAGATTGTTTAAATATATTGCCTTGTATTCGTTTTCAACAGATATAAAAACAAAATACTGCCACAAAATAAGATAATAACATTTCATTGCCACGACTTTCATTTATGCCTTAAAGGTCACAGGAAAAGGTTTCCTAAAATTAGTCAAAATATTAGTGTTATATATTAAAATCAATTTCAATCAGAGATGTATTTAATTTTTTCCTAGAAATAAAGTTACCGTGGTTTTAAAACTAGCTTTGCTAGCATCTTACATGCCGAAACTTTGATAGAGAATCTTCGGAAAACTTCAGAATATGACGTCATCTTTGCCAAACAAAGACTACTATCACTCCACGTGGCTTTGTTTAATCTGCGTTACGTGTTCAATATTGTCTTAATTAAACATATAAAATGGTATATTGTGTTGCATACAATTGTGCAAAGAATCAAACATCAAATACCAATGATTATCTGATTATATCAAAACCCGGCCCAAAAGAACCCCCTCCCGAAAAACCCCAATAAAATGGCTAAAAAGACATCGAAGGCGGCACATTCCTGTATAGACTAGCATAGGACACGTATGGGAGAGCCCCATGCATCCAACGGGCTCCCGTGTACACACACATGCCACTCTATTTTAGATGAAGTTATGCGATAGGATGAGGGAAATACTCCCATTCATGCCCAGTGGGTTGACATATCAATTAAACTGATACCAATACAAACAAATACACACCAATCCAACTCTTGTTGTGGACAGGGGCCGGATCTCGGCGGCACAGGTGGCTGCTCTAGATCCACGTAGCTATGTTCCTCACAATTAATACTGTCTGTGACCTTGTTTCGCTAGTGGTTCAAAGCTGTAGGACATGCTATCCCTAAAAATGTCAAAACTTTTGTCGGAATCTGACATTTTGCTGTCAGCTGGTCATGACGCTTGTAAACAATGTTGTGATACTAGGTGATGTTTGGCAAAGATGACGTCACACAATAATCCCTAGCGGGCGTAGTACACACTAGCAGTGGCTCGTGAAAGTTCGGAAGTTAAGGATTTTTGGATCATTTTAATGGAAATATGATAGCTGGGGGTTAGAATTGTTAGAGTGGGTTTGGATAGTAGAGAAAAGATGAAAAATAGATATGAAGGTTCTCCAGAAGAAAGAGTTTCATAGGCAATAGTGCAGAGTGTGAAAATTATGCGAAATTGAACAAGCAGGCAGTGAAGAGATTTCAGAAGTGGGACAGAATGGAAAAACCGAGGAGACCGGATGACAACCCTAGCTAAGCAGTACTGAAACAATGAGGTTTCGTAATATCCTTGTATGCTTTGCTATAAAGAAGAGAGTTGGAGTAATCAAGTCTACTAGTAATGAGTGCTGTAGCAATGGTTTTGGCGACTGAAAGAGAAATATAGTGTCACGAATATGATAGAAGCAGCAGCGACATGTCAAAGAAATATGTTTTCTGATATTAAGATCGCCGTCAAACGTAACACCAAGATTAGGTACAGTGTCTGACGGTGTGATGTGATGGAGTTTTGTGAAGTGGTAAACGGGGTAGACAACGACATTCCAAAAACAGAGCCTTGGGGAACACCGCAAAATAAAGTCACTGCCTTTGAAAAACGTTCTCTTATTTGTATAGCTTGAAAGCTATTTATTAAGAATGAGCGGATCCAAGTGAGTGTTGTGTCCAATATGCATTACCAATCAGAGAGGCGACCTAGAAGATCAGAATGATCAATGGTGTCAAAAGCTGCAGATAAATCTAATAGTGTTAGTGCTGTGACCTTTCCTGTGTCTATTTCCTGTGTCAACATTTATATCGTTTTTAAAGTTTTCGCTTTTTGTCAGGTATTTTTTGAAGGCGTACGAAGCCATGATTATAATGCCACGTTTGCATTGGATGACATACATCTTAGTCAAAATGAGCCATGCTATACAGGTAAGACATCATCTTCATCATCATCAATAGCAGCAGCATTATCACTAATCAAATAATCACCAAACATAATCATACGAACAAGTAACTTCACTCTCAGCTATTCGATCTTAAATAATAAATGTCGTTTGCTTTTTATTTAACTTTGTTTCTTTTTTCCAGACGATATTTCTTGTAACTTCGAGTACAATTTCTGTGGATGGACAAACGAGGGCAGTAAATTTGTCCGCATGTCCAAATATCTGCCTTTTTCCGGATCAATCGGAGATCCAGTATCTGGTACAGGAGGTAAATAGCAACAATAGCTTATGTCACCAATACGTGTTTGGACTAAACAACAATCTGCATGATAAATGTTATGACAATCCGCAAATTATGTCATCTAGGAAACCCCATAAATCGAGTAGATTCATTGATTTCCTTCCGTTTCAAGATCTATGATCATGAAACAGGGACAGCACACGAAAGTTCAAACACTTATTTCCAGTGTGGTCACTTTTATTGAGTGGTTGTTTTATAACTCCTCACACACAGGGAAGCGGTGCGAAAAGATGGAGCCGAAATACCCCGGTCACTGTCAAAGTGTATTACGTCCTCGGAGGGTTTTGTGAGCCGAGAATTTAATACTTGGAAAAGTTTCGAACCTGTGACCTTTGGCAAAAAGTGCAAGGTGCTTAACCAATATATCTGTAGAAATCCATGACTAAATAAATAAAGAATAAATTATCCAGCAGACCCAGTAGCATACAGGTGAATTCTATGTAACTCATACCTGTGTTTTTTGGTGGACTATGTTAGTTGAAACTACGTAATTATTTCTGCGTGAAATCTACATCCAAATTTACACGTGAAAACTAGGTATATATTTCTACGTAGAAATTACGTACGGATTTTCATGTAAAATTTACGTGGTAAAGTTTACATCGAATCCACGTCATACTATCATTCATGCAGCAATACAAAAATATCACAATAAATCACAACTTGTTTAATAAAATCTTATTATCAACAGTGTTATCAACAGTGTTAAAATGAAACGTAAGCCGGACTAAATTTAATCTACATAATATATTGCCGATATTGCACAATATATCTACAATATCAAAACATTTTGGAAACGTTTAACTTCAGTAGCACCAGAGATTGACAAGATAAATTTACGTGTCACAATAAATGTACATACATTGTAATAATCTGATTATACAGCCAAAACAAATAAAAATATGACAACTCGGTTTTCCTGTAATCTATGTATTTTGCGACCTTGTAGAGGTCAGGTAAATACCTGTAGCCCAATTTAATTTAATTATTGCACATTCCAGCTAACTGCTGGTACCATCACCTAGGTGTAACACAAATTGTTCTTAGCAATTTTGAGTAAAGGTCAGTTAAACGTCAAATTTAATATTTTATGTGACATGCACAACTACATTCCAGCTACATGTAACTGTTGGTACAATTACCTGAGGTTGATAACAAACATTTCTATGGGACGAATTTCATTTTGACAGAGGAATACATGTCATACACAACGTTATGTTTTGAACATGGAAATTTTAACTCGTTAATGGGTGAGGCGTTGATCCAGCATTTATGCAGAATAATCTTTGTCTCTGGTCTAGACCTTAAGGTTTCCCCATAGAATAATTTCAATTATTTCTTGATATTTTTAGATGAATATTATATCGCCATTTGGACAAATGAATCATTGACAGCTAAACTAATTAGTCCGATCTGGAGTAGTCAAGTGACATCCAACCACAGTGCATGTCTACAGTTCTGGATCTACTCTAACTCAACGTCTGCCGGATTTAATGTCTGGACCATAAATATAGAAGGTGAGAGGGAGTTAATGGAGACAGTTATAAGACCAAATACGAAGAAGTTTAACTGGTGGGAGATGACGGTAGATCTACGGTCAGATACTCCATATAAGGTGAGAGGTGGTACTTAGACGTGTACAAACACAAATATAAACGTATACTATTACTACTACTACTTACTATATATACTTACTAATATATTAATATGTCTCTGTTTACAGATCGAGATAGAACCGATTATTAAGAATAATATACCAGGGGATATTATATATCTCGCTCTTGATGATCTAGTTGTTATAGAAGATAGTTGTCATATGATAGGTAATGTCTTTGTAATGTCTTAACAACGGTTTATAAACGTCCTATTAAAGTTGTGTTATCGTTGTATTCACGTTGTATTCACGTCGTATTAACGTCGTATTAACTTCGTATTCACGTCATATTAACGTCTTATTAATGTCGTATTAGTGTGTTTTGAAGTTATATCAACTGATTATTAAAGATAATTCAGACCAATGACTGATATAGAATCGAGAAATAATAAAGTGAACTGAATATAATCCAACTTCTATACAACAGCAAAAATAGAAGCAACTACCGCTACTACTTCTACTGCTACTACCACCACTACTACTACTACTACTACAGCTATTACTACTCTCCTTAACATTTCTACGCACCTTTTCTCCATGGAAATTATTACTGTTGGTGTTATTTATGTTGTTATTGTCGTTGTCGTTGATACAGGTCTCCAGTCATGTCCATTAGACATGTTCCAGTGTCCTCATCACAATATTTGTGTAAAACAATTATGGGTTTGTGATGGTTATAACGACTGTCCCGATGGTAGTGATGAACATACAGCAGCATGCTGTTATGCCAGTCAGTATATATATATATATATATATATATATATATATATATATATATATATATATATATATATATACATACTAACTGATAAGATACAGTATTATACATAACTGATACAGATGGAGTATTATATATAACTAAAATTCGATAGAGGAAAAGGATTATTAGCAACAACAAGAAGAGTTTAGTGAGAAATAAATGTTACCTCAATTCTGTTTCTTTCCAGATAGATGTCGGCCGGGACAATTCTGCTGTAGAAATGGCAAATGTGTGGGGGGCGACGTGGTCTGTGATGGTTATAACAACTGTTCTGATTGGTCAGATGAGAAAGATTGTCCCAGTAAGTCGTCAGTCTATTGGTTGCTTTTTGAATGTTCAACAGGAACATTAGTGATACACAATTTACCCTCCGATCCGGTATTCCAACATTCGGTGCACTGACCTAACTGGATTATTTATAGCAAAATTTATTTTTTAAATCTCACCTAAATTGGGGAAAAAAGCCTGCCATTTTCCGGTTTTATTTTAACTTACATCGTTAATTTTGTTCACTTAGAACCATAGCTAGTGGTTACCTTTAGTTTCCGACATAAACCACCTTTTATGATTCAATTTATTTATGATTATATTCTTTATCCCTCTGTATAACATAAATCGATCTTTATTAACGGATTACACTTGATATTATTAGTGATTGTATATAAGATTGCTTAATTCTGATTATTGAAATTAATTAATTGAATTAAACTTTAGACCAAGATAACATAGTTGCAATAATAGAATATCATCCCAACAAAACGCTCTATAACACCCATCGCCATCAACATTTACCACCCATCACCAACAATATTTACCACCCATCACCAACAATATTTACCACCCACCACCAACAACATTTTCCACCCATCACCAACAATATTTACCACCCATCACCAACAATATTTACCACCCACCACCAACAACATTTTCCACCCATCACCAACTACATTTACCACCCATCACCAACTACATTTACCATCCATCATCAACAATCTTTACCACCCAGCATCATCAACGAATATCACCCATTACCAGCATCATGTAACATCCATCACTAACATGATTTTTGCTACATCACTACTGTATACCGTCTCTTTGGCCTCATGGGCAGAGCGTGACACTATTTACCTATGGCTATGGTCATTCTGTGCGGGAGGTCGTATGTTCGCGCCTCGGCCATGCCACCACAGTACGAGGAGTTTTTCAGCCAGCCAGGCAACTGGCAAGGTTTTCTACACAGAACATGCTATATATCCTAAGTTCTAAATTTATTTAGAATTAGTCTCCGTAGGGAAGCTATAAATTACGGACCATATACGTCTCCCTCATTTGAGGTTGTCAGCCACGTTAAAAACTGCCATTATTATTATTATTATTATTATTATTATTATTATTATTATTATTATTATTATACACCACCAAATACCATCCATATACACCATCATACACCATCAATATACACCATGTACACCACCTTATATCGCCCATATATACCATCATACACTACCCTTATATACCACCATAGACCATCCATATACACCATCATATGTTATCCATATACACCATCCATATAAACCATCATACACCACCCGTATACACCACCATGCATCACCCATATACACTACCATGCATCACCAATATATACCACCCATCTAAATCACCATATACATGTATAACCAATAAATACCACCAAATAACACTCAACGATCACGCTAAATTAAACCCATAAATATTACTACAGTCACACTATTGTTATTAATTATGTTAATTTATATCTGACGTCAGTTGAATGTAACCCGGACCAATTTGCCTGTAATGAAGTCAACATGTGTATATCACGTGAATACCTGTGTAACGGACGACAAGATTGTCCGGATGGATCTGACGAGGACAACTGTAAGTTATTGTCACACTCGCACGAGCGCGCACACACTCACACGCACACATACGCACACACACACTCTCTCACACACGCGCGCGCGCGCACACACAATATTACATGACGCACTAATATATCTTGCTCTGGCGTAAACTATATTCTTTTGTGAACTGGTGTAATATTGTGTATGCGTGTTATCATTTTATCAGTGTAGTTTACAGAAAACGCACCTGTCCCCTGTTGTCGATGAACATCATACACACGTGACCCCCGGGGGGGGCCACTGTATCACACTATCGAAAAAACATTAAAACAGAAACAGGTGACAGGAGGGCACATGGCTAAGCGATTTTAAATAAACCTTAAAAATAGTTAATTGTTATTAATACAACTTTTAGTTTGATTTCGGTTGGTCGGTCCGGGGGGGGGTTATAATATTTATATCTGGTAAATACGAATTTGTATCTGTTATGAATCGTCTTGTTTAATAGTAGTTTAAAACTGAGTCAATCACTGAGCATACGAAAGATCGTCACTGGAACCGAACCGGGAATCTATTGCAAACTAATTCACCTTTTTATCTCCTGTGCTATGAGACAAGCTGGTACAGATCGAATTATAAACGTCCAAAACAAGGACTAGTGTAGAAGAACATGTAGATCATTAGTAACAAAGAAATAAACAGTATATATATATATATATATATATATATATATATATATATATCCTATTATTGGAGAAAAACATGTCATCAAATAATAATCGATATTTCTAGTAACACGTTGTCACGGTTGACTGGTGACAGCTGGGCCTAGTAGATAGAGCCAAGAGCGTTCGGCATTCAACACAATAAAAGCTTGTTGTGGAAATAGCGTAAACAAGATCATCACGATATATATCGCGCATCGCGATCACACACACACATACACACACGTACACACACATACACACACTGAGGAAGTGACCTACAAGTGGATTTTTCCAGTTTGTGGTTTTATAGGTTTACGTATTTTGATCGCGTGAGGTTGTTTCATTTTGGAGTTGTTGAAGTCTCCCGTTACGAGAGACTCTGTAGACTAATATACAGTCATGTAAGATTAGAAGATGTTTGTTTTATATTGCATTGGAATATATATATAGAACTAACAAGTTAGTTGTCTGTAATTTGTCATCGTGTAGAGGAGTTTGATGATAGAATCGGCAAACAAAAGGCTCAATAAGCGAAGGATAACCACGGAGGGATGTCCTTAACTCTAATTAATGGAGATAAGTACGAAAACACGTCAACACTTTATTTAAGGAAGTAGTTTGAAATAGAACATGACGTCATCGACATATATGCTAACGATAAATCAGGGGGGGGGGAGATAGATATATGTCATATTCATGATATTTTGAGTACATATTCTGACCAGACAACCAGCCAGACAACCAGCTAACAAGCCAGCCAATCAATTAAGCAGGCTGATAACTTGAGAGACGCGATATCACACAGAATAAAAGCTTATGGTACGATCACCTGTACTAATTAAGGATCTGTTAATTAGAGGCTGGTCTAGACACCATCAAGTTAAAAGCTGTATGTTGTCATTCAGTTTACGTCATTACGGAGAGGCTGTGACGTCAGTAGCCTACGTCAGCCTATTGACGTATGTCAGCTAGAAGTAAATGTAATAGCTTATGTGATGATAGGTAGACGTAAACAACTGGATAAGGAACTCATTGTAGACAGAGTGTTTTATACTGCACACTGAGTGCTTTGATTGGACACTATATGTTTTATACTGGATATTGTATGCTTTATACTGGATATTGTATGCTTTATACTGGACATTGTATGCTTTATACTGGACATTGTATGCTGAATTTGTTAAAATTCTTGTTTGGAGTACTGTATCCAAAACAAGAAGATAATTAGGATTATATGACACGACTTACTGATACAGTTTGATAGTACAACTTGCTGATACAGTTTGATAGTACAACTTGCTGATACAGTTTGATATTACAACTTGCTGATACAGTTTGATACTGCAACTTGCTGATAGAGTTTGATAGTACAACTTGCTGATACAGTTTCATAGTACAACTTACTGATACAGTTTGATAGTACAACTTCTGATACAGTTTGATAGTACAACTTGCTGGTACAGCTTGACAATGCAGCTTAACCCTACAGCTTGCGTACCGGTATATGGCTTCATAGAAAGAGCTTCATCAAACAGTTTTGTGAAGTATGGGATACGACAGCTAGATTATGGGTATCAATCAGTTGATGAACGGTTAATATTAAAGTGTAGGATCTAAATATATGATATTCTAGGATGTGATACAGGTAGTACAGCTACCAGAAAACTGTGTTAGTATAAATGTTATTTAGAATCAGATGGATAATGACAACAGACGCTGCCAAACCCATTTTTAGCGGCACCTTTCAAACAACATCAATTAGCGAAAGGCATTCGACACCGAGCGGCGTCATGAGTGATTTACAAAACAACGCAGTACGTGACTTTGGCGTGACGTCACACGCCGATATACGAATGACTTCAGACACGGATGTGGAAGTCACGTTATACGTTGACAACAACAGCTACATCGCGTCGCGTGCTGACGTACGACCGGATATCACGGAATGGGATCTGTTGACGATTGAAGAGGAAAGTTAGTATGGAAAGCAGTGTCGCATGTTTAAAAAAATTATAAACGGTTACTGACCACGTGGTGATTACTTTATTTTAATAGACATTTCTTCGACTCGGGTGAGGTATAATCAGTGGGACGTCTTAATGTTATTATCACAAATTAAACTATATAACATCCTTAAAGAATTAATCTCTTGGCTAACAAACAGCATAGTAGTTGGTTGTTCATATTAATGATGCTACTGTCTCATTACATTAATTAAAAAATGCCCGTTAAAGATCATCTAAGGACGTAAAACACTGATAGCGACCACTCTCTGGGTATTTCGGCTTAATTTTCAATCGGTTCAATTTAGTAAGATAAAATAAATATTTACTCTTTCTTGTGTTGACAGATTCTGAAACCAAACAAATCTATCATATAGTATGGGTATCTTATGTTGGTATTATTATTATTATTAATAGTAGTAGTAGTAATTATTATTATTACACATATTTATAAATGGTTTCTACATGTCCTAACCTGTAGCCTTATTATAGCCGCTGACTTTAGTTACCTGATTTCAAACTAGCGTCGGGTTTTGTCTGAAGGATGTTACATCTTTCCTTTAAACCTCATTACCTTTGGAGGTAATTCGATTCATGTAGCCAACCATGTTCACATAATTGGCCATAAACTGCACAATTTACACATTTAGACCCCCCATATATATATATATATATATATATATAACTTGGGTGGTTTGTAGTACAGCGCTTTTAACCATGTTCTATTGGTATATCCGGTTTCCAGTCTGATGTTAAAGTCATAAAAAATGAATAAAACTAATATTTATTTTTCCTGATCCAGGTTCCAGGTACCTCCACCCGGCGGCGATAACCGTCATTGTCGTTGTTATCGTTATCGTGGTTATCATTATTATTGTACGGATGACGTTCTGTATCCGGAAGAGATCCAGAAGATATCGCCAGGAAGCGAGCACGGTAACGTGCGATGCCGACTGCGACCAAAACGCTGTGTACGCGAATTCAGACGCGCACCAACAGCCGCCAGAGTACCAGGAATGCATCAACAATCCGATGTACAGGAAAAGAGAAGACCAGAAGAAGATGGTAGATGAGACACCTTCTATCTGTCCGCCATCTTATCATATGATACAAGAAGGTAAATACGAGACGTTGACTGTTCCAGAGAAGTCGGCCATGGATAGACTAAGGCTCCAGATGATGAACAAATTCCGACACATAAACAGTTCTTCAGGACACAGCTGCGTGTCCTCGGCGACGGCTGCAGATGTGGGCCGTCAGGAGCGGGTAATGAGAGGTAGTACAACTGCACTGGCTCAACATGAACCCGGAACGGCAGCTGTTGGGAGAGATAATCGTTGCTTTGAGACACTTTCAGGTGACCTTGATGCCAGTGTTTCTGTTAATAGGAACGGAAGCTGTGTCTTACCAAAGTACAACGATCTGGATCATCCACCTGTATACAATAATTTATCTTTTTGCGTCGATGTTGATGATGAGGTCAATCTGGATAGTACCAATCAGTCATATCCCGATGGCCTCGTATTGGCCAGATCTGGTATACAAGACGATGATGATGATCGAATAATTCATGGCCACAACGTACAAGAAGCAGAATGCTCATCACACCTAGAACAAGTAAAACGCACATCATCTGCCGGTAGTATCCAGAATGAATCCAATCCTGAATTGTCTGCTCTGGGAATATTAGATATCAATGAAGTTCCAGAGATTAATAATAAACGAATGGAAACGCAGACGAAGGACAAAAGAGTGGAAAATCCAGAATGGAGAGGTTCGGCACATGGGGAACATCCGTCAACATCTACACTCAATGACATAAGAGTATATATTCCAGAACGTGAGAAGATAACAGAAGGTATTAAGACACGGGAAATGGATGGATACGAAGATGAGTTACCTGAAGATATCTTAGAATGTCCCAATCGTGTGATATCATTGAGATATTCTTATAATAAAATGATTAAGTCTAATTCTTGTGGAGATTTAACAACAGCAGCAACAGCAGCAACAACAACAACAGACATCACATCACGTGATGCTCAGGACATACTACATAGTGGGCGAGAGTGGCGCCACTCGGTGGCTACTTCTGACGGTATATATACTAGAACATAGTACAACGTATATCATTTTCAAGTTTTAGAATAGCGGGCAGTATTTTATATAATATATTTAAAAAAATAATCTTAAAAATTAGAATGTTGGCATTTAACACGCCATCTCTCATAAAATTATAATTAAATAGTTACCGGATAAAAAGTTTAATCACTAATCATATTTAACTTATTTTAAGTTCATTCGGTGAATTTTATTATTTAAAATATGAACTATAAACCTATTTGGTGCAATAATTCACTTTAAATTGTCCACACATATCCTAGCACACAAAGATTCAATGTTATTCTTACTTTGCAGTACTCAATAATGAAATGTCCAGGAACATTCAATGGCCGGAACTGGATACAAAACGCCATCATACCGGGAACATCTATAGTGCGTGTTCGGTGCCGTGTCTGACTTCCAGTAATCGGAGCCACAGTCCACCTGACGGGATTGTTCTGGATCCATCCTACTTACGTCATCATACCGGAAGTCCAAGACTTAATGAAAGTTGCTCAAATATTAGATTGTCAATAGTACCGTCTTCAACGAGTGTTATATAATTGGTGCTAGATACAGGCAGGCATACAGAAAGGCAGACAGATAGGCAGACAGACAAACAGACATGCAGTTAAACAGATGGACAGACACATAACCAAACATACATAGAGAGGGGGGAGCCAAACAGATAGAGAAGCAGGCAGACATACAGAAAGGCAGATGGAGAGACAGATAGATAGACAAACATACATAAAATAAACGGCAGACAAACAGGCAGGTAGACATACATAAAGGCAGATGGATAGCAGATGGATAGCAGAGTGGGAAATAGCCAATAAAACAGACAGAAAGGCAGATAAATATCTAGATGTATAGACAGAAAGACAGGAAATGAGACAGACAAGCAGAAGTAAATAATAAGATAGGCAATATATATATATATATATTCAATTCAGTTCAAATTGTTTATTTCAACATTGGTATTATATCTTTTCAAAGACACTCAAAGGGATATAGAATGTTGAAAAGAAGGATGCACACATACATACATACACATACATACATACATACATACATACATACATACACATACATACATAAATACATACATACATACATACATACATATATACATACATACATACATAATACATACATACATATATATACATACATACATACATACATACATACATACATATATACATACATACATAGACACACACACGCCCGCGCAATTGTAATTGAACACATATTCGCTAATTAATAAGATGTTATGATATCCAGAATTAAAGCATATTTCATCCATTAAATGTGTTATATTTATTGTAAAATTAAACAACTTGACTTTTGTCATGAGATGTTTCAATGTTTTACGTTTCGATTGAATTCACTGAAGATGACACTTAGATGGACATATATTTATATACATACATATATACATACATACATACTTAACTTTAAATACATAAAAGGGAGCCTCCGTGGTCTAGCGGTAGCGTGTTGGACTACAGATCACTACCACTCGTGTTCAAATCTCGGCGTGGGCATATCTGAAGGTTGTTTCGTCTTTGACTTCGCCTCATTACCTTTGGAGGTCGCTCGGCCTATTTAGCCTACTTGTGCACAAAAGTGTCTGTAAAACATCAGTCAGTCATCATCATCAATTAAATACATAAATACAAATAGACATATGGGTGGTGAGACATAACATGAAGAGTTTCTATGTGCCAGTGCCTTTAAACAAACTGCTAAAACATTCTGATATATTGACACAATGACAAATATATTAACAGAGAGAATGTATTGACACAGAGACGGATATGTTGACACAAAGGCAGATTTGTTGACACAACGACGGATGTATTGACCCAATGACGGATATACTGACGCAATGACAGATGTATTGACAAAATGACAGATACATCGCGGGTGTTCCTTCGTGTCTACAAACAAAGAATGACCAACAACAGTTATAACTGTTTATTCAACCCCCCCCCCGTAAGTCACCAACACGTCAATCCATAAATGAATGAAGGAATATATGAACTAATATATGGAGGTATATATGATAGATAAGTCTGATACCCTGACGTATTATAACCATGTAACACGTGATCTCGGTCTGTTTATAAGACAGGTTCCTCTAACAATAATAAAGCAGTCAGTAATAGAACCTAAACATGATGGTTATCCCAACCATGTTGTAATACCTACATTATTTATAGCTGTTGTAACATCTGTCAGCTGACAACAACGTCACAGTCTACTGATCAAAGGTCATTTCAAAGGTCACAGGAAAATATTTAATTATCCATACAAGGCCTCTCCGATGGCTCAGGAGTTAGAGCACTGTACAACAATCGTCCAGATCGTTGCTTCCAATCCGACTCATACCGGTGTTTGTGGGATGTTACCTCAAGTAGTCACTCATCGACTATATGTTACAGGTTTAACCTGCACCAGGGCTAAACAACTCAGCTGTATTACAAAACACACACACACACACACACACACACACACACACACACACACACACACACACACACACACACACACACACACACACACACACACACACACACACACACACACACACACAAATATATATATATATATATATATATATATATATATATATATATATATATATATATATATATATGAGAACATAGCTCAAATTGTACCGAAACTATGACGCGCTATTACGGTCCGCTTCAGCGCAGATGCCAGTCTTTTAATAGCAATTAAGCTTAACAGTTTTAATAGTAGTCACTTCGTGACGCCTGCCAGTTGTAAAAACTGATCTTTAACGACAGTGACAATTGGGTTATGTAGTTTATATAGTATTGCTTTGAAGAAAGGTACAGCAAGTGAAAAATAGCTATAACCAGGACTGCTTAGATAATTATTTAAAATAAAGGAGGACGTTAAAAATCCCCTGAGGACATAAACACTCTGGCAGTGACCACCCTCAGGGTATTTCGGCTCCATCTTTCCGTACTGCTCCCCTCTGAGTGGTGGGGGAGGAGGTTTCTCAACCACTCCAACATAGAGGCTGTGCTGATTAAGCGACAGCCTGGGGATTCTCCCGAACAACAAAACCTAAAAACCAATAATTAATCTAAACATTCTCACTACTGCGGTGATCTGACTTGGGTGTTCTACCCCAAACTCCACGACTGTAGGTGATTCGTTTTTGTTTTTGCTTGGCGAATTTGGGACTGGTGAGACATTACACATGTCTCAGCAAGAAAAATCGCCACTCTGGATTCAGTCCCCTGAAGAAAAGTCCTGAGTTTGAAATCACAATTCGAGATTCTCTGTGCCTGTGCCTTATTATACACAGCTAAAACACACACACACACACACACACACACACACACACACACACACACACACACACACACACACGTGGATATGTGCTTTAATTTAGATTCCACCGAACCCAACTGGATATACTTAGGTCCGCTAAATTAGGCGTGGATGAACGTTCACTTAGTGATGAACGGAAATGTATGATAAGCTGTTAGGTTTGATTAAGTGATAGTATTTACTCAGGATATGTCGTTCTACTCCAGTAATAATTCATCTAAGTCATTTCACTACTTCCATATGTAGGTAGTTTACACAACAACATTTTGTCACGTGTTCAGCAAACTGTTATGTTGGTTGGCGCGCCGAGATCATATAAAAGGCCAGGCTTTTCACTCTGATTAGACAACAACTTGCAATGACGGACCTGTCGGACGCCTGTCTATACTGCTAATATAAGTAGGATTTGTTTGGTTATTCGAATCCAGAATAAAGCTGAGGTCAGTATCTGGGCTGTCCAAATGTTCTTATGTATAGGTTTCTTTTGAACCAGAGGAAATTACTACTAAATGTAAACTTGGGCGTCAAAGTAATTATCTTGTATATGTACTAACTCGCCATTGAAGCAGAATGACGTGTTGTTTACTGGGAGCTGTGGTGTCAAAGTGGTATTTATTTGTACGTGCCTCCGCTTTCTGTGCCTAGCCCGGATGTAGCCACTTTCCTGTGGGCGTGACATATTAGTCACGTCCGAAAAACGGATTAGCTGAGCCATACATGCTGATGGGTAGCCCAGACTATAGGTCTACGTATGCATAGATATGTGGAGTTGTAGAATTTTTATATTAGATTGAAGAACTCACTCACTTATTCATCTGATCTGATCTGATCTCACTCACTCACTCATTCATTCACTCACACAAATGTTCTGTGCTTTGTTTTGTTTGTAATAAAGTTAATATTAAATAGAAGTAGGTAACAAGTTTTCAGAACCTTAAAGGTGTATGAACTCAAATATGGTTTACAAATAAACGTCATGTTTACATATTATTACACAATTAAAATATTTTTTTGAATATGTAATTGTTTTGGTAAGTATGTGGATTCAATGTTCAAATCATTATATAGACTCAACGTAGAAATATTGACGTGGATTCAGCATGGAAATACTCACGTGTAATCCACTTTTAAATAGAACATACTTCCGCAAGGGATGCCAACATCAGGGCATCACGAGGATTCAACATATATTCCACGTAATTGTGTTTTCTGAAACCAGTATGCCCTGAAATGCTATATACCGTTTTTGAATGCAAAATGTTAAAGTAAATATTGCTAATAGTTTGGATTCGGAGCCGCTGTGCAGCTGTTAAGTCCGGAAACATTCTTTATGCATGCCCAGGACCAACAACCTTGGGGGGTATAAGGATACACCTACTACACGGGCAAAGTGCCAGACAGAAATCTCACAGAATGCACTTACAGGACAATGGAGTCCATCAGCATTATATTTCAGCCGTAAAAGCCATATCGGACAACGTACTAGTTTAGATACTACACTCGAGAGATGCAGCAGAGCATCGAACCGAATCTTCTCTCTCTCTCTCTCTCTCTCTCTCCAGTTCTCTCTCCAGTTCTCTCTCTCTCTCTCCAGTTCTCTCTCCAGTTCTCTCTCTCTCTCTCTCTCTCTCTCTCTCTCTCTCTCTCTCTCTCTCTCTCTCTCTCTATTTTAAAAGCTACCCAATCGATCTGTGAGTCTCCACCAAAATCCTGCACATCATCTATATTTTGGGGTTGTTTTCGTCTGCTAACAAAAACAAAAGGGCAGCCCATAATTAACCAATTATGATCTGTTCATACAGGCTATGGATATCGTCAATAAAGACACGTGGACTGAGAAACTAACTGTTTGGGGCATTGTGGAACGATAATAAAACATAAATAAAACTGAGGGTCACGGATTGTTTCTTGGGTCGGACGAAATACTCTAAAAACAACTAGTTGTTTATACCTAATAGTAGTTTGTGCAGGACTAGTACATGTGTTAGATTTTAGGGTGAAATCAAAACTAGTCAAACAAATGTGTTCAGCAGCAAAGTGCTATAATCAAGGTTCACCAAATATGTATCACCATCGTTTGTCTTTTACTATAGTATTAGCATAAAGGTCAATACACACATAGCACAGGATATGTTTAAACGAATTATTTAATTCCGCATATATATATATATATATATATATATATATATATATATATATATATCTAACAACAATGATTTCTTCGCCATAGTTATTTATACCAACTTCGGACGTTGGCTTATTTCCGAGTGAAATCAATATATTTACTCAAATGCAAGTGGTTGTAGTGTAATGGAATCACATCTGGGTACGCTATGCACACAGGCATTTTATTTATTGGTGGCCTTAACGTTTTGCCCATTTACATCCATGATGTACATACAATGAGCCGATTGGCTGATTGCTAAATTTATGGACCTTATCCCTTTTCTAATGTGTTTGTTT
Source organism: Paralvinella palmiformis (assembly GCA_025642065.1). Taxonomy (NCBI): domain Eukaryota; kingdom Metazoa; phylum Annelida; class Polychaeta; order Terebellida; family Alvinellidae; genus Paralvinella; species Paralvinella palmiformis. The sequence goes on along the minus strand of JAODUP010000127.1, from coordinate 1,058,072 downwards.
ATAAGTACTTAGGTATATTATCTGAAAACAGTATATTTTGCAATTGTGAATTTTATGTAGCTAACATTTATAAATCATCGTCAAAATAGTGAACCCTATTTGGTATGGAAATGTACCAGTATCCGAATTAAACCGTCAAATGCTTTTTATTCAGATGCAGGTAAAACATAAATATTAATTTTCTTATGTATAAAGTTAGCTTTTATCAATATTCTGAATAATATGTAAGACACACATGAAACAGTTTGCTGATGCTTTTATCAGTTTATATTAAACTGCATTCTTTTTGCTTTAGCACAATTTTATCATTAAAAACTTGTATAAACTGTATATTTCGTTAATCACGGCAGAGGAAAAAAACACACAAAGACACGAAAATGCATTTCTTCTATTAAGGAGCTTGTCTCTAGTTTACACACGAGAAAATAATTTAAATGGCAAAGTAAACCACAAAGCAACCGCCTTAACTTCTTCAGAACTGGATAAAAAGTGTAAACGCTATGATAGACCTACATGTAAGCTTGCCATTGTTTACTGATTAGAATTAAATCTCTCACAATGGTGACAGTACCTGATTGTGATGTGCTGATTTTATTTTATTATATTTAATTACCAATAAGTGCATCGGCCAGAGTATGTTTTGGGGGTTTGCACTTTTCGTAAAATACAATCATATAAGTAATGTGACAATGCATAAAATAATGTGCAACTTTGTACATGGTCCGTGTATAAAATAAAATAAATTTAAATACTGGGACAACGGATATTTACTAACGTGTTAGACGTTTCACTCTCTGTCATATTTCCGATATATGGATTGGATTGTTCACCCTGAAATTGGATGCTAGTAGATGTTAGCTAACACCTGAAACCAACTCCAAAAGCTTCTCAGATTACACAATACTCGGTTTTGGGTGAATTCTCAATATTAACTTACATCTACTAAATACAATCTAATTAGTTCGTACAGGTATATGTTTATAAGTGAATTAATAATAGAAGTGAGGACCGAACAAAAATAGGCAACATCCAGGTCATTTGGTCATTGTTTTGGACATATTTCGATTTTGCCGGAGCCTCGATTTTAGCCCATGCAAGCTGATAACGTTATTAGCTTCTCATCACATCGTTGACCAGTCAATCAAACGAATAACTCTACATATGTTAATGGGAACAACACAAGCACTACTTATCTATTGTATGAGGCCTTATTAACACAAACTGAGTTATACTTGTCACTATTTGCTGAAAGATTGGATGACGTTTAATAATATTTTGTGGTCCTCTAGGTGGCGCCAAAATATTTTTGTTGTAGATGACGATGATTGATGTTTTATGGCCACTTTTGTGCACACCGTAGGCTAAATGGGCCGAGCGACCTCCAAATGTAATGAAGCGAAGTCAAAGATGAAACAACCTTCAGATAAGCCGAAGCCGCGATTCGAACACAGGTGGTAGTGATTTGTGTTCCAACACGCTACCGCTAGACCACGGAGGCCATAGTATCCCAATACGAGTGAAGGTTTCTACATTCACTGTCATATGAGTGAAACTATTGATTTCACTCAGAAATAAGCCATCGTCCGCACCTGTTGATGCCCTTTTTCCAATAATGGAGTCCACTTGCCAAAATCGTTAAATCGGAGATAAAACTTGGATGAACCAAATCATCAACCTTAATTTTGGTTATCGTTATAGAAGAGTTATAATAAGTATATATCGTATTATAACAGTAGTAATATTACTATGTGAATGCATTAAGATTTTGTTAATGTTAGAAGAGTGCACTAGAATTGCTTTCACAAAAGAGTATAGCCATGTCAAATTGTTTTACTTAAAACGAAAACGACACCATTGGCTTTCTTGTTGATAATCTGAAAGCAAAATACAAAAACCTTTAACCGCTTAGATATTTAAAGTGACAAAATATTTGGTAGTTGTTATATCAATGGGTCTTGTTGACACAATGCTTTTTGTAAATCTTGTCCACTTAAAGATATTATTATTCTTCATATTTGGGAGTGTTTCGGGAAATTAGTGAAAATGTGTCTCCTGGTGTCGTCAAGGTCAAACATTGAAATAAATTTCATGTACTCTCTCTTTGTAGATCCTGAACGATAGAAACATCATTGTTAACCAAGAATCAAATATTTCAATATGATGCCTTCTAATAACCCATTACCTTTAAAGATTACACTCAAGTTGTTTTATTTTATTCAGGACATGTAGGTCTACACGTATGCTTTCTATGACAATCCATTGTTGTTTTCCATAATATCTCACCATTACCCTACTTATTTCTTTACTTATCCCAGTATTTCACTGATTTATGCTTATTTTACATATTGTGGGTACTATAATATGTTAATTATAAAGTATACCTTAGGTCCAGGCGTTTCTGTAATTCTGAGCGATAATAAGATTTATATACAACGAAACCATTATATATATATATATATATATATATATATATATATATATATTGTGTGTGTGTGTGTGTGTGTGTGTGTGTGTGTGTGTGTGTGTGTGTGTGTGTGTGTGTGTGTTGTGTGTGTGTGTGTGTGTGTGTGTGTGTGTGTGTGTGTGTTTTATTTTATAAGTTGCACGGATAAATAGTTGACCCTTGATTAAAAATATGGGGATTTAGAAAGGATCTTCTTTATTTATCTTACCTGTGATGTGAAATATGGTGAATATAATAATAATAATAATAATAATAATAATAATAATAATAATAATAATAATAATAATAATAATATAGGTTTGATACAGTTGCCTTACTCAGAGGACATATTCTAAAGTGATGTGAAATATGGTGATAATAATAATAAGATAAGGTCTCTAACATTCAATAATATACTTTTCAAGGAGAGATAATATTTATCAGGAGATAAACACAAAATTTAAGAACAGATTATGAATGTTCAATATCGATGTGGAAAATGATGTCTTATATTCATGTAATCAAATCCACAGTGAAAACGTGACTCACTCACTTGTGAATGTAAGTAGAAATAAAGTGACTCGACACTTCGTTAATGAAAACATTAAATTAAATTAAACAATTTACACACTATATCAGTGTGTATCAAAAACGATCGTTAAGAAAAACCAATTAGTGATGAAAAAAACGCGTATAAGAGTTTGTGATAGTGTTAAAATAACGCGTATAAGTGTTTGTGATAGTGTTAAAATAACGCGTATAAGTGTTTGTGATAGTGTTAAAATAACGCGCATATGAGTTTGTGATAGTGTTAAAATAACGCGTATAAGAGTTTGTGATAGTGTTAAAATAACGCTTTTTTTATAAAAAGGTAGGTTTGTGATAGTGTTAAAATAACGCGTATAAGAGTTTGTGATAGTGTTAAAATAACGCGTATAGGAGTTTGTGATAGTGTTAAAATAACGCGTATAGGAGTTTGTGATAGTGTTAAAATAGCGCGTATAAGAGTTTGTGATAATGTTAAGATAACGCGTATAAGGGTTGTGATAGTGTTAAAATAACGCGTATAAGAGTTTATGATAGTGTTAAAATAACGCGCATAAGAGTTTGTGCTAGTGTTAAAATAAGGCGTATAAGAGTTTGTGCTAGTGTTAAAATAAGGCGTATAAGAGTTTGTGCTAGTGTTAAAATAACGTGTATAAGAGTTTGTAGGCTGTGATCACAATTTAACTTTTACCATGGAAACTCGAACAACAAAGACCGAACTTACATAACAACAAGGAACAATGAAACGAAAGTAAATAAACGAAACGAGACGATTCCAAATCCCGTCAATAGACAGCCTCATGTAGAACTGATGGAAGACAGAAACGCATTCCAACAAATGGTATGTATTACGACCCAATCTATATTGACTGATACATTATATGTCTTTAGTGAACGCTTTCTGTCATGTTTGATCATCAATCAATTAATGCATGTATCAATGCTACTTACCATTGTTATTTGCCTGTCCCTTATTCGTGGTCCCATTCGTTCTAGATACTCGTTCGTACTCAGAAGGTGGCCCCACCTTTGTCCGAGTACCTGTATATATTGTCTTACTTCGCCGACATTCTCATCGTTGGACAAGCGACTATCGGAACACGTGGATCACGTGACAACATCGTCATAGACGCTTCTGTAAGTGTTATCGCTTTTAAAAGCTCAAAATTTCCTTAAATACACGAAATTCACATTGAAATCACATAAAACGTGAGTTACGTCTTGATGATGAAGTTCTCTTGCAGGACAAGGAAAACGAGGACAGCTAGGACAAACTCGATGAGTACGTATTGATGCACCTTCGATTAGGCAGGTATCTATCTATTCGGTATGACTTACATCTAGCCTAATTAAAACGTTAACCTAAATTACTGCCATCACTTCTTCCGGTGTCCAGATAACCGATCAACATAAAGGTGTTTGATTTAATAGTTCGTTGATGGTATCGTCATTGTGTTCACCTGGTCGGCGATATTTAAGCTAGAGAAACATCCGGCCTAGAATTGGAGCTACTGAAACGTGATACTAAACTTATAACAATTTGTTGTCCTTTATAACAGGAAACGAGGAATAAATAATAGACAAAAATGGCGTCTATGTTACGGCGGTATCTCGTCATTGTCGCAATTTTGATTTCTATAGGTAAGTAAATAAAGGATATTGGTAAGTATACCTCAAACAATAGTGCCATCCAAATAAATAGATTCTCTAATGAGATTTGTTTTGCAAATATTCACCAAGTGCATTTCATCCAAATCGATAGGGATCGAGTCATCTCTGGTCCGCGGCTTCCAGAATCCGGATTTTCAATCTGACTGGTTGTTGGTGAAGTCTCAAAGTCCAACAAACCGCATCAAGCTTGTTGAACACCATCTTGGAGAGGTTCCGATCAAGGTAATTGGTATTTAAAAATTGGCGAACCTCTTAAAATAGTGCACGAAGAATTTGTAATTAGGTGAAATCCGCCCCATGCAGAGAAATATTAATTAATTAATAATACATTGCCGAACCTGACAATGTAAACGAAGGTCGTGCAGTATTTATCTAATTAATTATAAATTGTATTCATTGTGTTATTCATCAGGTTAAGGTGATGATCAAACCCGAAGAGGGACCTTATGAAAATTGGATATTTGAAGCAGGTAGCTCTCAACAAGCCGGTGATGATTTACCTTGGCTTTACTGTGGGATACTTTACAATTACGACGTAACACACGTGGTACTTTACGCACCACGCATCGGCGACTACAATATGACCACAGGAAGGGCCTTTTGCATAGGTAATGAACTATTTTATCGCTAATTATCGTCATAAGTATCTATTATTTATCATCGTTCGAAACATCCTCGAAGTAGATCGAGAATGGATTTATTTATAAACGTATCGCGGTTGGTTGGAACTTCCGATTTCTCATAGAATTAGCTATCATCAAATATTAACATACGACGAAGAAGGCTTTTAGCTAAATGAATGCCCAAGTTCTATCGATATGACGACTGCTACTTGTTTTTGTTATTCAAGGCCGGATAATGCACTAGTAGATGTCATTCATGACAGGGTTATTTGTTTGCTGAAAAACAACTGAATGCGTTTGTATATTTGCACGTCATACAAAGTGGTAGATCGGTTCGTGTTACACTGCTTTGTATTGTATTATGCCGTGGTCTACCGCGTGGCGCGTTAATGGATGATGTAGGAAAACTACTGAGAAAACCAACGTTTCTAATTCTCCGAAATAATCGATGCGTTCATATTTCCCAGATTCACACTCGTGGACTTTCGGAACTAACTCGGCCGACATGGATCAAGTCGGGGACAGCGTATTGGCTAAGGTAATGGCTTGGAGGTCATCCACCTTTCCTGCTACCGACTTTGATACAGATTGGCAGAACATTTCCGTTTTAGGTAAAATGTCCCGTTTGGTTAAGAACTAATATATTTGTTGAGGTCACGTGGCACGTACGAGAGTGACTTCTTGGATTAACATCTGGAGTTCGTTTCAGGTTAATATAAAACAATTTTCCAACAGATCCGCCCAATTTGATCGAAATAGCACATGCTATAGTTGCCGATATCAGCTTGGTTCACTTGCAAATTCGATGCGCGGACCTTAATACAGAGAACATGACTTACGCCGAGGGAATAGGTAGGTAACAATTATGATAATGACAACGATGTTCATGCACATTTAATGGCCTGCTTTTAAATGTATCTAATAAATACATGATTTAAAAAAAAACAATAAGTGTCTAGAAGGATGGGAATATTTGAATATTTTAAGATGCCATTTTTGTTTTTTTTGGGGGGGAATGGTTATATTATTATCTGAACAAGATACCTAGCTAGTTAGAATAATGTTTAGCATCATCATATATTCTATATCCAATGTTCTACTAAGATGGTGTTGGCAGTAAAACAACAAATCATCATCATCATCATCTAAGATCTTTTTCTGTCAGTTCCGTTTGTTTGGCTAGAGTCAATCATTATCTATCTACCTTAACACCGACCTTCACCAAAGAGAACACTTTTGATCACAATAAGTTTCTTTTATCTATCAGCGATTAAAATAACATTTGATGTATGGGATTAATCACTGCCCACTTTATGCCGATCTGACTGTAAACAATAAAAACATATTTACGTGTACAACTTCAATTCAGTTTAACAAAGATATGGCTGTAAAATGTTTAAAAAATATTAATAAAGTCCATGTCTTCGAGAAATGATCCGCTTTCGTTCAATAAAACATTTATCACAGTAGATTATATTTATCCTGTAATACGAACAGATCCAGATTCTTGCCTCTCAGCTAATTTTATTTACTTTCCGCGCGTATATTATGACATATTAATGCGAGTCTGTAATATATTAATGATATGGCTATCAGATAACGAAATATGATTTAAAGACAATAAAACAGTGATCGAGAAGTGGAGAATAATTTATATTATTGTTAGTGGGTAGGTATAATGGCGGGATATGACGTTTTTACACGATTATATAATAGAAGGAAGTTAATTTTAAGGAGGAATAGACATCTTAAGTGCATAGCGTAAGACGGAAATTCTTCTCTCTTTTTCTCTCTTTTCTCTCTCTCTCTCTCTCTCTCTCTCTCTCTATATATATATATATATATATATATATATATATATATATATATATATATATATATATATATATATTCATATTATCTAACCGCTAGTTATCCCATGGTAAAAATCAATCAAGTCAGAATTACTGGATTGGTATTTGCGTATAACAATACACACATCCGAGTGTGGGTACCTAATCAAGGTATGTACTCGATTCTAACAATAACAAATTATAAACATTGAAAACAAACATGGATTAATTATATTCTACAAATATAAAACTATACTTTGAAGGAAGAGCCTTCCTGCTCGGCTTCGGGGATGGATATGACACGGATACCAGCGGATGTGAGGAGGGCGAATTCCGAGTGAGAGTCTGGAAGTCACTCGGACATCAACCAGAACAGTTTAACTTCAAACTGAATGGACTCGGTGAAGATTCGATCCCGGACATGTCTGCCTTGAAGGTGAATGTTAGAACATGGGATCCGATGGACAGCTATATCAATGTCCAGGTTAGTGAATTCGAACTTTCGACAAGACGTAATTTAGGAACTGACATACCGTATATACTTGTGTATAACTCCATCTCATATATAAGACAGCGTCATTACATCGACCAATATCGCTGGAAACCGTCTGATTTTGTGACTATAAGACTAGGGACTTTGTGACTATAAGACTAGAGAGAGTTTAAAACTTTTAAAAGATATTATTTTTCAGAAAAGTTGCGTTTTCTTTTTGACCTGGGATGTTGAAATGACCAAGAACGTCAAGCTTGTGATATAGATAGGCGTGTGCAGAACTGATTTCACAGCCAAAGGCATCAGCGATATTTATACATAAAACTAAATAAGAAGAAATTGTTAATTATTGCTGATACTCGCAGCTTTATGTTTTTAAAACATCGAATGAAACAAATTAAAATACAAAACTGTCAATTATAATTGCAAATAAAATTGAACTGTTTAGTGTAAACACGAATAGATCTAACTGAAACATAAACACAAATGGTACCTATTAACGCTCACCAGACCCGATGACCTTTTTTTCGACTGACCCGTGTATAAGACGAGATGGGGGAAAATGAATTTTTTTCAAGGATTAAAACCTCGTCTTATACGCAAGTATATACGGCACGTAGTAAGGTTATTAAAGTAAAGTTTATACAGCTTTCCCTTTATTCACCGAACAGGTCAAGGCTTTAGATGGTCCCAATAAAGACTTCGTATTTTCTGCTATTGGCCAAATTCATAGAAACGCTTATCCAGGAACCACTTATGGTGGCGTTGCGTTCGCTTACTCTGCTGACAAGATCAGAATATTTGTGCCGGCGAATGAGACAGGAAGCATCATCCACGTACCCGACAATTGGGGAACGGATGAATATATCCAGACGTCAAATAACGTTGAAATTACAGTGAAAATCTGGAGTACTAACTTTGCTTCTCTCTGTAGGTTACTCCATTTTTTCCAGTTTACAAATATCGATTTATATGTATCTATGCAGATAAGTATGCGAGCAAAATATATATATATATATATATATATATATATATATATATATATATATATATATATATATATATATATATATATATATATATATCTTTGTTTCCAAATCTACTCACTTTTTCTCTATCACATGTGTGTATCTCTTTTTATCTATACCTAATATCTGTTTTTGAATATGTGTAACTTAAATCCGACTACTTTTTATTTCTAGGTTCTTTCCAAAGGTCTACAATAGGAAGGTTTCAGAAACTGCCAGGTTATGGTATCCCTGATGAATGGTGGATCAGATGTGTAATGACCTGTCTGTCCAAACCTGATTGCATTGGAACCATTCCGTCGACATACCAATGCACCTTTCTGGATCTGAACGCTCTCAACAGCAGAATAGTCGAAGATACACTGGACACGGAACAAACAGGAATTCTTGACAAATTTCGGTGCACATGATGTGACCTTAATCTGAGAATCGCTATAAGTCTATAGTTAAATGGCAAGTTGCGAACTTGTACAGTTACATTTCTCAGCTAAAACGGCGTTATGATATTACATTCAAGAGCAGAATACCATAATTCGGCATTGTTATTTAGCCGCTGATCACATTCTGCATTAAATGGCGTTTCTTAATATACAGAATTAATTGTCACTAATTTGCTTTTTAATAAACCATCTTATATTGCGGGATAAATAGTCCTTATGTTCCGAGGAAGGATGTTTGAAAGCAAAATTATTTATATATATTATTCAGTAATATAATAAATAGCATGAAGGTATTATTTCGCGATAGGCCTATATATTAAATAATTACCATTTTGCGAACTTTTCTTTTTGGTTTCAATCGATTACTTCATATCAAAACAACAACAATGACAGAAATTCAGTAAATACAAATAAATGGTGACTGACTTAACTCTTTGCTTGTTGCTTGTTTATAGTTAGATGTTGTGTGGAATAATCAGAAAATGTGAGGGGAATAATACTATTTAAAATCGTGAATCTTTATGCAAAAATTTACATCTAACAGTCTAAAAATTGTTTTAGATCATCGAAATCTTTATTTATTTATGTCTGTACTGTTTTAATTCTGTAATAATAACAAATAACTGCTGTAGCAAATGAAAGCTCGCAAACCATATTTCTAGAACTGGAATTTATCTGAAATATAATCGAATATACAGATTACTATTTACGCATGCGGGCGGATACCGACTCGACAACACCGATTCAGTAACTTGACTACACTGTTCGGTAGATTTCACCTAAATATCAGATTATATATCAGATAATATATTAACATAGTCATACTGAGTCAAATATAATATGTTTTAGACAATGAAACAAATACACATAAAAATAACTTATAAAATACACACACACACACAGATATATATATATATATATATATATATATATATATATATATATAGAAAGTAGAGAAAAAGGATATATATATATATATAAAAGAGAGAGAGAGAGAGAGAGAGAGAGAGAGAGAGAGAGAGGATGTGGTGTCGTTATGTGTTTAGTGACTTTTGTAGCTAATCAGTGCCATTTACTTATTATAGGTTTTGTTATAAAATAAAGAACTAGTTTTTGTCATAACGGTCTGGTTGTTTCATGAGGGACCAATTACTGTCATAAGGTACGAAGAGGGCGACTATAACGTGCCGCTTTAGACATTGAGTGATGGTGAACAAAACTTTATTATTATAGGTTGTGGAATACCACCACCACCACCACCCTTGCTCATCCATGATAAAATTAGCAGATGTCAACAATTATTTGTGGAAAAACTAAATCTGACAGCAAATATCAAAATAATAATGTTACGTCAACGATTTATCCAAGCCCCACGCTGTAAATGTATTGATTAATAAAATATTCCAGCAATGCAGTAGATTTATGAAGCTACAAAAAGGTAAATCATTAGTTTATTCTTCTGCTTGATTCACCTTAATTACCACCAGGAAACCCATCATTTAACGCACGCATCACGCACGCACGCAAACACCAAAAACACACAAATATATTGGTAAGGATCTTTTATTCAATATCGATTGCTCCGTTGGTAATTCTGTTCAGATACATAAAAACTACACATCGATCAGCGGATGAACAGGAGGTAACACAAATACGAACGAAGCGTGAGATACATAATATAACATATTTAGACATCTCCCAACTTGAACAATGAACAATTCTATCATCACGGTACTTCCTAACTGTAAGAGGCTTGTCACTGAGTCAATCAATAAACGGTTCTCGCATAAATGTTTACCAGAGAAATAATTCAGCTGTTTACAACGTCAACACAAATAATCACTGACTGACGTAAACAACTTCGTTTAGGTAGTATTAATAGTGTTATGGATTGTTATAAATTATGTTAGGGATTTTTTATTGTGTTAAGGATTGTTTATTAATGATGTTAAGAATTGTTATTAATGGTGTTAAGGATTGTTATTAATTATGTTAAGGATTGTTATTCATAATGTTAGGGATTGTTATTAATAATGTTAAGGATTTTTATTAATAGTGTTATGGATTGTTATAAATTATGTTAGGGATTTTTATTGTGTTAAGGATTGTTATTAATGATGTTAAGGATTGTTATTAATGGTGTTAAGGATTGTTATTAATTATGTTAAGGATTGTTATTCATAACGTTAGGGATTATTATTAATTATGTTAAGGATTGTTAATTCATGCTGTTAAGGTTTGCTATTAATTATGTTAGGGATTGTAATTAATGATGTTAGGGATTGTAATTAATGATGTTAGCTCATTAATTATAAATTTTATCTCAAATATATAAATGATAATGTAAATTAAATGATTGTCGGTTAGTCTGGGTAAGTCGTTCAGATCGTCTAATTGTTTACATGTTTGTTGTAGTTGTTATTTGTGGTAAAAAGGACAACCAAAACAAACCATTATCAATATAGATATTTATAAGATAGTCACAGATCGTCTAATTGAATTGACTGGGATAAAATAAATTATATAACATCATAATTGCTATTTATAACAAAACACACACACTCACAAACAAACTCATATATATGTGTCTGTCTGTTTGTCTGTCTGTGTGGAATAAGGTGAGTCGTGAATACACAACGGATGATTTCTGAAGATATTACTGAAGCTTAAGAGTATGCGTCTAAAATGTATTTCAATTAAATGTTATCTATTAACTGTCTGCCAAGCCGCTATTTTTATTATTCATATAAAAAATGGCATCGATATTGTTTTAAAAAGAATCGCAAGAGAACAATTTCACAGCTTGATAGACCAGACATGATCGCATTCCTGAACTATGCGTTTGTGTAGTTGATCTGCTTGCAAACAATTTACTGATTGCTCAAATATTGCGCACAGTTGACGGACCAACACTATTGGACAATCGCGTTGCACGTTTGATGGATCCCTCAACCATTCACTCATCGGTCAATAATAGGTACACGGTTGGCAGATGATGCTAATACGCCAACCGTGAACAACAGAAATATTCTCAACCAACCGTGTCCGATGCTGTAATATTGCATGTGTTAAAAAAAAAAAATAAAACTTAGTTTGATTAGAACTCCTGGGGATCGTTTCATTAAGATAAGGACCTCCTTAATTAAAGATGTGCTAATCTTAAAGTCGTCCTTGATTTTCTAGGACAAATTCCTAAAACCGTTTTTCTAAAAATGTCCTACAATTAAGAATCCATTTTTTTTCGTCCTTAAATTTGTCCTTAACATGAGACATTTTTCTAGGATAATTTATTGATTTGTACACTAAATAGTAGGAACGGCTAGCGTTGACGTCGCAATGTCCTAGTCGTCTGCAAAGGTGTTAATTGTTAAATCGTTCATTTGTGGGGGAATTATCGCTGGAACTTAAGAGATTTTCGAGTAACAGCTTGCAAATAATAGTGACAGCAAGATTATTATCACTTTAAAGAATAAACTATGCAACCCTTGTCAAATAGCTACCCTATTATCGTTCACTCGACCAAATATTTTACTCGTTTCATCGTCACTTAAAAAGTATAATGACAATTTGCCGAAATAATTGTACATTTCTTATGTTGTTTTATATGAAAAACTTCGATTAAAATAAAATACTGCTTTTTATTGCAAATGAATTAAAGATTAATTAATCATATAGACTAGATGATAGATCTACCAATATCTGAATATGAAGAAAAAACCCCACTAGGAACATAATTAATATTATATAATTATAATAATATATTTAAATCATCTTAAAATATTGGATATTTTGATATAAAAATACCTATCATACACATCTTATAGGCCCTATATGTATGCGAATGTTCAACAATTTAGATTTCTAGAGCACCTAAGTTTATGGAAGATGAACTTAGTTTATGGGAACCACAACTGCAATATTAATAGAAGATTTGTTTGATTCAATAAAGTAAAGACTCAAGTATGTATCATATTTTAGTACTCATCATACAAAATATAACACTTCTGTCCATTTTATATGTTTTGAAAGCAATTAATAACAGTTTGTAAATTTGATTTGTTTAGTTATTAATATATTAATATATAGACCTATACTTATTGGTGTATGTGTGCTAAGATGAAAGTGTTGTGTTTGGTAATGAAGTCAAACTGATGGTTCTATTGTTACAGGCATCCACCATAACATTGCTGAGGCATAAAACAGGACCAGGGAGGGGGAGTAGAACGTAGGAAATTTAAGTTCCCTGGAAAGTATGATCCTTGGGATAATGGGGAAAACAACGTCTCATGGTTGGTAGAAGTAGATCATAACTGTAAATTGACATTGGATTGGTATACCCAAATAATGTCTTTATTGCTTTAGCTGTCTATAATTAATTTTATATTCATAAACACAAAACACACTCACAAATGCTCAAACACAGCATTTTGTTGTATATATATATATATATATATATATATATGGATAGTCCCATGAGCCATTGCATATCTCTGAAGATATATATATATATATATATATATATATATATATATATATATGCAGAAAACACATCTCTGGTTAATATATACTACCAAAAGGCCATAACAAGGTAAATATTTGGCTTAGGTTCACCAAGATTGGAAATTAATGTTTGCACAGCCAGTATTTTGTATAAACACAAAACTTATTTATTTTCCAGTCATCCATGAAGAATCAGTAAAAGAGAGTGGAAATGAAAATAAACAGCCATCAGAGGAAGCTGCTGTAGTTTGTATGTTCACATTTACATATCAGTACTTGATGTGATTATAAAATCTGGTTGTTAGATACATTTTTGTATTGTCATATATATGAGTCATATCTGAATGTATTAAGGAATTAAGCAATTTTTTTTTATTATATTCACTTTATTCATCACAAAAGAAAAATATGCGAAACAATTTTGTTTTGTATAAGTATACAATTTGCATAAACATTTATGAACACCTTTTTATTGTCATTCATATATCATTTATTTACCTTTATACAGCAGTTCCTCTCCCTGCACATGCTGGGCATTGTAGTGACCATGTTAAGTACTTTAACACTGATATTAAGTGTGTCCAGACATTTAAAAAAATATTTAAACTATGCTCTAGAGTTCAAATATATGTGATTACAAGTAAAGTTTGGCAAACTTATTGCCAGAGATTACAATAGTTGTGTACTGACACACTGATAATGAATAGCCAATTTTACTCAACTTGATCAAATGCAAATTCATTAAATATTATGTTGTAGAAATTACACTCTGATTATTGACACAATCCACATCTAAATGTATTGCCTAAACTATGCTTTCACATATACAATAAGTTTCACTTATGGACCATAAATGTAACAATATGTATTGTTGTTATACATTAAATTAAATGCAATACTAAAAGTTTTTGGTAGTCTCAAATAAACTTGACTCAGTATGTCTAACTAAATTGTGCACTCATTCTCTATGAGATATATAAGCACTATGCTGTACAATTTTGTACTACACAAGACTTTTAGTTCAATTTTCATGACATGCTTCAAACTACAACATAAAAGTTTTTTTCCATCAAAAAAGTCTTCTTTTAGATATTCCTGTCATAAGCCATTTCAATAGTGGGTAGTCATAATCTCCAAGCAACAAAAGGTCACTATATAAACCTTGATTAAAGCAATCAAACAAGGGGCTCTGGCAGAGAAAAACTGCATCATGATTAGATCCTCGCCATCTAGTCCCAAGTGATAAGCTTTCAATCACATGTTATCTGTTGTTATTGTTATATATTGTTTATTCAGGAGACAAACATAACTTTCTATTTTAGTAGTTTTTACATTAGAAAAGTTCACATACTACAAAAAACTATTCCACTAATGGGCAATTTTGGTTGAAGGATATTTGTATATAGTAACTACTTTAGAAACACTAGACAATATGATGATGCCTGGTCCAGAAATTGTGATGAATGCATGCATGCACACACACACACATATTATGCTGTCTTTCATGAATCCTACCAACCCTAACATATATCAATGCTATATATACTGGTTTTTTTCTTCTGTATGTTATATAGTGTATCTCTGTTGGAAAATTATTTTATTTTGATTTTCCACATACTTTACCCAACCCTAGTACTTATTAAAGGTCTAGCCAATGCAAATTATTAGTCAAGTTGTATGTTTCTTTTAATTACACAAACAAATGTACATACATAGAAAATGCTTTGCTTTGTCTCACCCATTTTATTTGCATGGTGAATTAAAAAGATTCATAAAAAGTAGGAATAAATGTTCAAATCATATTAGTATGTGCATTGACAGATCAAGGAATTGATTAATGGGCAAGCATAAAAAAGATTAATGGGCAAACATGAAAAATCAATTAAAATGTGGCAAGTGATCTCATAGACTTATAATGAGTGACTACTTATAATTAGTAAAGGAGCACATACAAACCATTACATTGATGCTATGCTGGCCTTTGCAATTAACAAAAGAATATTCATCCATTGCTGACCCTTTTATTTTAATGCCTTTGGGAAACCTCTAATGGCATAGAATTCTGTTGCAATCAGCCTGTTGCCTGAAATGAGCTATTATAATTTTATTTGGAATGAGTTTGGACAATAAACATGTTGAACTTTAAAATAGACTAGCATGTGAAAGGTTAATTTAAGATTCGGATGAGAACATGCTGATTAGGACCTCAAACTATGATCTCTGCAACATGTGTGTGTGTGTGTGTGTGGCATTACACCATAAGATAAAATGTTCATACATGTACTCTGGTACTGTAGAATATCTTACGTATTATTTACAGGATAACATATTTCAGCTGGTGCCTTTGTGCAGAGGAATTGGCAGACTGCCTTAATGCATATATGTTCTGTGCTTCGGCTCACTCCGTGGTTGCAGAAAACCACCCTGGCTGAAAATCTTACTGCAATCAACACCTGCAAGAATTATAATGCTATATTTTATATTGTTGAAATTTCTGAGTATTTAAATATAATATTTAAGCTTGTAAATAAATATCATAAAGTTACATGGGTATGAGAGTGTGTGTGTATAAATATTAAATCAACTGAAGGACTGTTTTGACATTTTTTTTGATATGCCAATAAATAATTCTAATAGTTTTCTTTTTATTGATTACAAAATAATTCCAGTCAATTTATACAAGATATTTAATATTGGAATTTGTTGTGCACATATTAAGAAATTAAAAGAAACTAATCCACAAAGAAATAAAATCTAGTTACAACTAAATATTTTCACATTCATTTGTTTATATAGGTTTAGTCAGCACACATTAGTCATTATCTTTCATCGATGCACTGCACACCTCCAAGTTTTGTCATCAAAATGAATTAACACAAAATTAAAGGTTCATATTTTAGAAGTTTCTGAATAGCACTTAAGATGTTTCATAACAAAAGGAAATCCAGTTTTATGTGCTGCTATACTTCAATATTACTAGATGTCTTTCCTCAATAAATCACAGAAAATTGGATCTTTGCTGCTTTGGCTTTGATATCAACTGTTCATCCGAGCCCCCCCCCCCTCAGTCATTTGCTGCGTAGGCCACATCACGGGAATTAAATCATTTTCTTCGCACATAAAGTGTATATGCTATAGATAAAATTATTACATTGTAGTGTAAATGACATACCTGCGTTTTGGGTGTCAAAGCTCTTGATCTACCACTGCGATCCGAAAATTTGCTTCGGGCAAATTCTTCTGCTCAATGAAATGACAGTTCAGTCTATAGTCCGAAATCAAATGCACATAATATTTCTCGAAAAACTCTCGCGACGATAATTCCTGACATTCAGGGCCATTTTTTCCGTAAAGACCAAAATAGGGACACCCTAAAAGAGGTCCTTAAGGTCTCGAATTGTAGGACATTTTTAAGGTCAATTTTAAAGTAAAAAATCTTAGTGAAACGCAGCATAACAAGTTTTAGGTCAAATATATTTAAGGACAAAAATTAAGATCTAAAATATGAGATAAAGACGACTTTAAAATCTTACTGAAACGATCCCCAGATTCTCGCGAGAAAACTGTTTTACGCAACTAGTATTCCATCAATCACGGAACAGTACTCGCTCCTGAGGATACCATCATGTACCCATCAGCGAAATTGCCTTTCAAATTAACATTTTAATTTTACAAATCATGTTAATTATTAACTTTATCGTGTTTCCTTTCTTCTTCACTTCATTCTGGATGACAACGCGAAACACCATCTTTTTTCTGGATCATTAACGTAAGATATTGATTTATAATCATTTATCACAAACCAATGCATCGATACCCTTCGAGAAATCTTGAAAGAAATAGTGCACAAAGAAATATAGAAGTGCATATTACTATTAATATGACTTCAGTGATCCAATTAAGGTTTTTAGCAATATCTTTGTTAGCCAACCAATAACCAATCCTGTCGCTTAAAACGCAATTGAATAAAAACAATCAGTAAATAACAATGCTCTTTTGACAATTATTGTTTAGTCAACGTAAGAATAGACTGAGCCTAAATATACTCTTTATCCAAATTCCCCAAATCTGCATAAATTAATGCAGACTCTAAATAAGCACACAGGTGGATGATGTATGTGAAGTTATTATTTTATTTATTTCATTTAACCCTCATTTGCCGACGAAAGCGAAAAGCATTTCTTACAACATTAATATACCTATATCAGGTACATAGTATAATTCTATGTAAACCATGTAACATGGATTATTCGGAATGACCTTATTAAAATTTAATAAAACCAGTGGCTTAAATTAATTTAAATCATTACTTAATAACAACTCATTTTGCTCGTTTTATTGAAGCCAGTGATAGTTTATTGAAGTCAGATGATATTATTTAATTACTTCCTCTCCATTAATCAACTAGTTTCCAACAATAACATCGGATGTATTTCTGAACCAAGGTAAGTCTGTTATATGACGAGCCAAATGAGAGAATATGGCGAATCTATGGAAGATAAGACAGATTTATATTGATCCAGATGAACTAAGACCGCATTGATGTCAGAAATCGTTCGACGACTTACAGTACAGACACGTTTTACATCTAACCATCTCACCGTGATCATCAATACAAAGACAAGACGAGCCTCTCTTGTATACGTCATCAATCTCTGAAGCGAACACAATATTGTTATACTCCTGTCACTAATCTAATAGTTTAGTTTGTTTAGACTCAGTATAGTCTTACTATATTTTCATCAATGTAATGGTCTCGTTCTGAGACAGATCGATAAATATAGGGGAGGGGCAGTTTAAATATTTATAAACTGTCTTTACCCGTGAACTGGTAGTGTAGCTTTTTTTTCATTTTTTGACAATTGAAATTCAGACAAAGATCGCGACAGCATTTCAATTCCTGATTGATTTTTGTTGATAAATGGCTGATATAACTGGAAATTATAAATTGGTGATAAAAATAACATGAATAACATGATTAAATCGATTATAATTATTGATGATGATGATGATGATGATGATGGTGATAATGGAGACGATTAAGTAGAAGAAAAAGACGATGGTAATGATGATGTTAATCATAATATAAATTTATTAAAGTAAACAAACATTCAGCTCCACCCCGCTCGATAGATAGTTTTAATGCCACCTTTGTGAAAACTGTAGGCTAAATAGCCTAGGCGACATCCAAAGGTAATGAGGCGAAGTGAAAGATGAAACACCCTTCTCACATAGCTCGGCCGGATTTTGAACCCGGGTGTTATAGACTTGTGGCCGATTGTGACCATGGTCTACAAGTTAGGCAATGGAGACGCCCGGCGTTATACAAAGAAATGCTATATAATGAAGCCAAATATTTAACTTCCGTTTAATCCTCATTCAATATAAAAAGAAGTTACGTAATTTAAAGCGGAATATCACTAAAGTAATGTAACAGACGAAGATGAAAAAAATAGTAATCTTATAGGAGGCCAAATAATAAACACAGAACATCCGCAAACAAATATCACCAACCGAACTCTGAAATCTTACCCCAAAAAGAGTTTCAGGTAATCTACCTGATAAATCAGATATTGTCTTCAAATCAGGTGAAAAACACATTATGGACAACTATATCGAGTTTAGCTGATAGATCAGGTAATATTGATATCACGTAATCAATTTAGATCATCAAATGGTTTAAACCCGAACCTAAACTTATCTCAGTGCTGTGAGTACTCGTGATTAATTCCTGTTGCTGTTCATTAATTATTCTAAGTCTATGATTAAAACAAAACAAAAATCATTTTATTATCGCTTTATAGTTATTTATAAATAATATATTAATGGGTTGTAAAATTAGGGTCGCTTTATTTTTGGAAGAAAATACCACATAGCTAAACAACAAATTAGCTATCCTGCTAATTGGAATGATCAAAACATCTGATAATTTCTGAAAAACCAGAGGAATAGGAACACATTGCACCTGAGAATGATTTTCAGCGACTGTTTGATCTCAGTCTCTATAAGGTAGTAAAGCTCGTCCGTTACCAACATGCAGGACTCTTCCACCAATCGGGTGCATCGTGTTAAGTTCATTGTTTACCGATTGAGAGCGATGAAAGATTCAGATATATTGCCTCATCATAATTCCTCTACATCTTCACGACAATAGCGATACATTATGGATACGGATAATCTGAGAAGAATCGTTTAAGTGATCTCCTAACCCGAACTCAATTAAATGACGACACCGGAATTCGAATATTGGTGGATACATCGCGAAACAACAATCAATCAATCAATCAATCACGAACAACTTTTATTCGAACCGAAATGATGCGAATCAAACACATGAAAGAAAGAACTATCATTATATATCTACCAATAAAGCCGACAAACCAAACGGAGCTTCAATGTTTACACATTTATCGACTAAAAATATCAGCTTCTGCCAAGAAAAAAAAGAAAGTATTGATTACCTTCGCAAAACCAGACCAAATCGATACCGGATGGAACCATTGAAGTTGAGAGCACGTTCCGAGTGACTGGATCATTATTGCCGAAAGCTTGTGATAATACCTTTACAAAATAATTGATACTCACTTGGTATACATTCATAGAAAGTGAAAGCTTAATACCTTCCGGAGGAAGATTTTGACCAGGAAACTGATTCGCTGAAGGAAGATTCCAGGGAGAATCCAGGGTAGAGATTCTGTGTAATATATATATATATATATATATATATATATATATATATATATATATATATATATATATATATATAACTTCATTTGATTTAATATAAAAATTTAGACTCACTTAAACGTAACTGACAGATTCAGGTATGGGAAATAATACCATACTCACCAAACCCATTACCATACTCACGCACGCACGCACGTACGCACGCGCGCACTCACACATAAATACACACACACAAACAGACATACATACAAGAGACGTCATAAACATCTGCACTAAAGGCGAATAAGAAATAACTCACAAGGCAGAAATTAACTTCCTTCTTTCAAATCTCTTTATAACGGACGAGACACATCTATAATTGACACGCACCATTTACTCTTAATGAATGCGACACCTTTTAAAAACGTCCAAGCTTCATATGATTTCGACAAAAACGTCTTTCTGCAGCTCGACCCAACAATCAATTTTGCCATTAATGTGAGACGAAGATCAGACAAGAAGTAGTTGCTGATGGATGTATTGGGTGATAAATAGATATCTCTTTTGCTATTCTGTACTTAGTGGCTTCAGGTAAGGCCACCATTAGTCAATCGTCGTCATTCTTTATAATACGAAGATGGTGAAGGGTTTATTCCTTCGATTATTATATAATGTGTATTGTCTTTGCCATTATCCTAACTCTGTATTCAGGCCAGAAAACAATCTTCTATTAGTTCATGTCGCTGAAGGTGTCTAGGACTCCGGAAACATCACATTGAACATTAAGCTGCGCGCGCACACATTTTTGCCACATATTGTTATTGACGGTTTTATAAATTAGGAACATTTGATAGACGTATAGCTATTGGTGGCCCGTCTTATCATCCGGAAGTTAAATAGCAGAATTGAGTTGTTTTAATTGTCCTCAATCATTAGTCACTCATGTTATTTTATTTAGCCATCCTCTTATATAAATGTATAGATTTGGGAAAGAACTAGTCGTGTATTAATGATTACTGGACAACAATGAACGTTTGTTTGTCTGTCTGTCTGTCTGTCTGTCTGTCTGTCTGTCTGTCCGTCTGTCTGTCTGTCTGTCTGTCTGTCTGTCTGTCTGTCTGTCTGTCTGTCTGTCTGTTTGCAAACAATTCTGACAAAAGTGTCTTAGACAGCGCTGAATATGACATTAGTTGGGACTGTGTTGGAAGTATGGCGTTTACTCATTACTTATTTTATATTATTCTAAATCATTAATTATATGGGGCGAAGGATCAATTAGCCCTCGATAGAAACAAGCGTTAAAGTCTGCGAGGAACTCGACTTTTAATAAACCACGGTATTTACTCCACTTTGAGACTATATTCACTTTAGATCCGGTATTATTTAAATTTACATGATTTAAATGTTGTATTTTTTAATATATCAGTATATCGTTAGTATTTCGATTCTATCTATATCTAGATTAGCCAAATATTTATGTTACTTGTACGATGGGAGCGTATGGTCTAATAGCTTCTTAAATTTAAAACTCGACATTGTCAAAAACGGAATCGAGCGTTTATAACAATAGACCACTTCTACAACAAAGATTAGTGTTTAGTATGGACATTAGTCTATAAGATAGAAAAGTTATGATTATTATTAATATCTTCGGTATCCGAATAAATCTCGAAATGTTTTGGGCGACATGAGCTAAATGTTTATTGAATCTGAAGAATCAAATTACAGATAATGTTTACGTCTACGTGCCGTCTACAGATATATATCTAGGCCTAGTGAGAAAAGCTGCCAATATCTATCCACCTAGTTGCTGATGAGTCACCGAGATGTAATAGCCATTCATTACTTCGTGAAGTATAGATTTGCTGATGCATCAATTTATGGATATACATGTTTATGAATATAGAAATACATGAATGTAGAGGTTTATGGATATATAGGCTTAGATATGTCTTGGATTTAGTACTGAGTGTCAGTGATATCATGTTTAAATATACACAAACGCACGCGCGCGCGCGCCCACACACACATACATACACACGCTAATAAGACACCCACACATACACGCACGCATGCACACACACATGCATGTACACACGTAAACACACACACACATAGATACATGCACGCAACGACGCCCCCGCGCGCACGCACGGACACAAGCACAGGCGCGCAAACGCCAACATACGCCGCCAACATTTTAAAATTGATCAAGTGGTAATTAACAGCGGTAGAACTAGTTTAGATTGTACCCCCCCCACCAGTCACCTTGGTAAAGAACACCATTCTACATAGAAGTGACGTGCGACATTATCTGGAAGTGAATTGCAACCTGGATAAAAAGCCGAGGTTCTCATATCGACAAAACTATCTCTTTTGTCAATATCTTTTTATCACGACATGTTCTCATTAGCAAGTCATTGAACCCTTAGTGGGCTGTAGTTTAACTTGTCATCTACACGACTCCACCACGTTCATTAGCTTTAGGCAAAATAGATCTTCCCAGATATATTCTCTAATCCCATATTTCAAAAACAAAACGAAATGATTTATTTAATTCCACCTTAACAGGAGTAACGATAACTTATTCTGGCCACGACTTAAAATTGCTCTTTACAGACATGCAAACTTCATCGTGTTCTCATCGTGGTCCGATCATTATCTCTACTTTAAGGTAGTTTGGCAACCAATCCAAATTATCCACGCCAAAAAGATCGAATGCCCCGATACAGCACAGGTAGCCCATGGCAACCCCGGGTGTACGTTTATACCTATGGAGTCTATTTCACAATTTGGAACACATTGCACGCCAGCCACACGTTTGGTATTGATAAATATCGGTCACTAATAATTTATCTGAACAGCATTTTTTATGATAAAAATCGCATGAAGATACACTACAAATGACCGCTAAAGCAAATCTGCGATGTTGGCGTTCTACGGCCACTTTTGTGCACTCAGCAGAGTAAACGAGCTGAGAGACTTCCAAGCGTAATGAGGATGAAGCGAAAGATGAAACATCCTAGAGGCATGGTGCGGTGAGATTCGGACCGTTATGCTAAATATGTTTGGCCAGCAGCGCTATCAGTTTGGCCAAAGATCGTGACCCCCTAAAGAGAACGATAAGTCCGTGTTTGAACGAATAGGTTGACAAAACGGATTGACTGTTAAGTCCATGTGGAATAGCGGGATTCGATGGGCGCAAATCCGTACTAAATGCCACCATTATCAATACCACTTGGTGGAGACACGGTTTGGAGACGCAGTACGCTCCAGGCGGCCAGAAATCAATGACAAAAGCTAATTATAACACATACACACAAATAGATCACGGAGGTTTCAGGTCATCCAAAAATCCGCATCCGCTTCTTTTAAAGTAGATGATGTGTGCCTACGTCATCGAATTTGTTTCAATATTGACCGCGATTTTAGTCATTGATTCTAACTATTAAATCATCTCGGGTCAGTTTAGACATCTGCCAGAAGAGATATATGATCTCATGATCTCTCCGCGTATAGGACAAGATTGAGAAAGGCTTAAATATGCCGCTCGCCCGTAGTTGGTGGCATCTTTATGTATTAATTGCGATAATTTTAACAGGTAAGTGTTTGTTTGTTGTTTTTAGTGTGAGAAGGCGGCTTAAATTTAAAAAAAAATTATTTCCTATTTTAAGCTGACAATAGTGATTACGTTCTTAAAATATTAGTCAAAATTGTCGAAATACTGGGATATATGCCCTTCATTATATGTGCACCTGTTTATCATGTGCATTAACAATTGACCAGGATCAGAGATGTCCAAAGTGTCCGGGATTGAAGTCGCTCATTTTCAATCTGACTGGCTGCGAATAAAATCTTATGATTCTACGCATTCCTTACTACGAGTAGAACACAATTTAGGAGAAGTTCCAATCAAGGTTAGTACATGTTTGGCTTTATTTCAATATACCATATATAGATAGATAGATAGATAGATAGATAGATAGATAGATAGATAGATAGATATAGTCAGACATACGTCCAGACAATCAGATACACAGACGAATATATAGATAGATGGTCAGAGGGAGTACAGGTAGACAAGCAGACAATCAAATGTGACAAAGTATGGATATATATATATATATATATATATATATATATATTACAGTTAATCTGTATAATCTGATAATATGTATATTACCTGAAATTACCTGAAAACCAGGTAATACGTGTATTGCTTACTGAGATTTAAAACACATCACCTGAAATTTAAGGTAATAGGCATATACATATTACCTGATTATACAGATTACCTGATTATACAGATTAACTATAACACACACACAAACACACACACACACACATATATAATATATATATATATATATATATATGTATATGTATGTGTGTGTGTGTGTGTGTATGTATGTCTGTGTGTGTGTGTGTGTGTGTGTGTGTGTGTGAGAGAGAGAGAGAGAGAGAGAGAGAGAGAGAGAGAGAAAGAGAGACATGCAGACAGAAGGGGGGAAGAAATGTTCGTCAGAATAGTAAGAAATCTCTTTCCGTCACAAAGAAGTAATTCTATTTCTTTGATTACAAACTTAAAAGTACGGACATTAAAGCATGTGCCTATGGATTGCTACTTCGGCCGATTTAACTAAGAGTTTAGAATAATAGAAAAAAGAACTTTAATCAGTTAACATCATATTCTCAATGATAATTCAAACAAATGTCGTATTCATCGCCGTTTAAGACTATTTTGTCAGAATAGTTTGCCAACACCCAGACAAACAAACAAACAAACAAACAAACAAACAAACAAACAAACAAACAAACAAACATTCGCTTTTATTTATATAAATTCACGTTTTTGTATACATTGGTAAGGTAAAGGTGATAGTGACGCCAACAAGCCAACCCTATAGTGGTTGGCTATTTGAGGCAGGTAGCTCTCAGCAAGCTGATGACGACTATCCTTGGCTTTATTGTGGGATACTTTATATCTACGATGTTTCTAGTGTGTACCTGTTCGCTCCAGTGAGGAGTAACGACTTTAATGACACCGGAAAAGCATTTTGTATAGGTACGTCGATAGGTGTTTTTGGCGATCTTCTTCATTCGGATTTTACTGATTGTTTGTCCTGTCTGTGTTATTTTCATCCTTCCTGGAAAGTCCAATTAGAAAATGTGTTTGAGAAAATGTTAGTGTCAGGGAGAGTTATCCGTTTAGTCGAATGTACACATCAACATATGTTTTGCTGATGACTAATGGTAATACTCTCTAGTGTTGGCGTAATGTACTGTAATATATCAAGATAAATTAGTGTTCACAAAGAAATTGTATGTGTGTGTGTGTGTGTGTGTGTTTGTGTGCGTGTGTTTGTGTGCGTACGTGTTTGTGTGTTTGCGTGCGTGCGTGCGTGCTTAGAGTTGTATATCTACGTATTCGTGTGCGTCAAAATATACGCATGTACACCTTGATTTTATACACATTGCCGAACATAATACATTCGCTCATTTTTTATATTACGTAAGCCGGAAATCAAGCGATGTTACTCCAAAATGAGACTATGTTCTTTAAAGCATCATTTCTACATACAATTTATCTATTCTGTAGATTCTCTATCCTGGACATCTTCCTCCAGTCAGCCTACTATCAATCAGACAGAAGACAAAGTGTTGGTCAAAGTATTTGCCTGGAAGTCGTCCAGCTTTCCTAATCCTGACGTCGATTCTAAATGGTTGTCTGTTGTTGCAGGAGGTAATAATAGAAGCTTTTAGCAATCATTACCGAATCTTTTCAATTACACTTTGACCTGTCGTAACTCCATCCGGTATTGAATAAATATTTCTCTGAGTTTGCGCATTAATCAATACATACTCTAATCTTTGCTGATGTCAGTCAATCTGTCTACACCATAACGGTATAAGGATGATGACGTGCTTAGTATTTTGCGCAGACACACACACACACAGAGACACACACACACACACAGACACACACACACACAAATAGACAGACAGACACACAAATAGACAGACAGACAGACATACACATACATACACACACACACACACACACACACACACACACACACACACACACACACACACAATATATATATATATATATATAATTGTTTCTTATTCAGTTTGTTTTATTTATTTAAAAATATATTATATCACTGACTGTTGGGTTTATGTTATAAAATATTTATGTGTCTAACATAATACTGGTTATGTCAGTTATTTTATTTTACGTGGCTGGCTACATTAAATGAGGAATATGTATATCATCTATAATTTACTGCTTTATTGCCTGGATTCGAACCTCCGGCCATAGACAAGGAATGCCGCGCCATAACCCCTTAGTCCTTACTTTCTAGTGGTCGTTGTTTCTCATGATGTATCTCCTTATACTAGAATATCAATATTATCTTTATTAAGGTGCTTCAACATAAATCACTAACGGGATGTTTCGATTCCAATACCGTCTGGAGAGTGCGGTAGTGCAATCTTCGTTTCCTTGATAGTTTGTCCGGATCAGTATCGCCAATGACGATCCGGATCAATATGGCGAATGACGATAGAAAAACCAACAATCCGTCATTGTTTTGATGAAAATGTGTGAGATCGATTCCGATATAATATTCCTAAAAATGACACCGCTATTTACATTAATAATCATCATCGTCATCATCATCATCATCATCATCATTACCATCATCGTTACCATCATCATCATCATCGTCGTCGTCGTCGTCATCATCATCAACATCGTTATCATCATCATTACCATCATCGTTACCATAATCATCATCATCATCATCGTCGTGGGCGCCTCCGTGGTCTAGCGGTAGCGTGTTGGACCACATATCACTACCACCCGTCTTCGAATCCTGGCGTGGGCATATCTGAAGGTTGTTTCGTCTTTCACTTCGTCTCATTACCTTTGGAAGTCGCTCGGCCCATTTAGCCTACCCTGTGCACAAAAGTGGCCGTAAAACATCAATCATCATCATCATTATCGTCGTCATCATCGTCGTCGTCATCATCATAATCATCATCCTCATCATTATTATTACCATCATCGTCGTCGTCGTCGTCCTCCCCCTCCTCCCCATCACCATCATCATCATTATAATCATCATCATCATCATTATTACCACCTTGGTACATAATAATTAACTTTATATCGGCCACATCTCAACAAAAATCGATCAACGACAAGCTGTGATGATCTTTCCGTACACTTCACTAGTCAATATCCAAAGGTATCGAGTTCCTACGATATAATATCATAATTACAATATTGATAAACATTCTAAACTCTACACGTCCATAAACAATTATATAATACACTCACCGTACTCTACCGACTTTATATCGATGAGCCATGTCCCGCTCGTTCCATATTGGTATCGTCTCTACACAGGTAAGACGATTTAGTGATTGATCTGATGCGAGCTAGAAATCATCGGATTAAGAAAATAGTAAAAATAGACAATAGTAACATCGAAAGAAGATCGATAACGGATTAGATACAATAGTATTAGGATATCGCGTATCTCTCAGGTAGACATATGACAATATCAAAGGATAGATATGTCATATATGTCTATAGTGTAAGTAGAATGTCTTGTCACTCTATCTCTCCCACAGAAGCGCCATATTTTTTTGAAGTGTCACATAATATGAAAAGTGAACTGAGCCTCGTTCACCTGCAGATTCGATGTTATTATGAAAGGAAGCTTATCTATGCCGAGGGAGTAGGTAAGTAATATTACCAAACAGTGTTGATTGATCGACGTAAAACAAATTAAGTAACTAATTTAACCCCTGCTAATTACCTCTTTGCTCGTCGTTTAAAAAACAAGAAGAAACATAATCACTTCGGCTGATATTAATAATTTTATATAATAGTAAATAGATTCTCACAAAATTTTAAAACGTTTCCGAAATTCCCAGAAAATGTATTTCTCAGAGTAAGACTGACGTCGAAATGCTACACGGGAACGCAATATTATAATTCTAAATAATAATACTCATCAGCGAACTATATTAACGCGCAGTAATCATTCCTTGTTGTCACCTTTGGCGATTGTTTCTGTATCATTGGTTCGCCTTTCTGTTTGTTTTTGATCGCCTCTCCCCGTTTTTGTCTATGACGTCAACACAGTTTAATTACGTCCCGACAACTTACGCGCTTTGACGATTAGGCTAATAAGTAACTCCGCAAACCAATCAGCACAGTTGCTACAACATTTGTGAATATATATAACGAATATGTAATACGTCAAAGTGTTTAAATCATACTAGAAACTAGTAGGCTGACAGTTAGTTTCAGGTTGTTTTCAATTACTGGCAGATTACAGCCATTATCATACAAACGGACGTATTTAACAAAAATAAGCTAAATGCCAATGAAGATATATTTAAAGTTGATTTGTTCAGCATAAATAACACAACGAAAACCAGACGAGAACAGTAACAATACAACGGTAGTGGAGATGGAGAAGAGAGATATTCGATTCAAGGCCATTCTATTTAACTTGGTATTAAATGACGGCTGTTTCAGGAGCAGGAAGTATTCCCGCTGTAACGGGTAACTATTCTGACGTCGGTGGATTAGTGTTCGGGTACAACAGTACTCACACCAGGATCTGGAATCCCAATCGAAGTAAGAAAATTATTCAGAAGAATTATCGGAACACGTCGATACACGCATTACGAAATAGTATCAAAGAATACTAAACGAGGGGATTGTTTACCTGCCAGTCAAATAAATCTCAAAATTATAGTCATGTATTGTCCACCGAACTCTTATATCGTTCTTGCATGATTCTTTATTTAAGGTTTCAATAAACTTATTCTTATTGGTGATGGATATCCACACTATATGAGTTCCTGTACTTCTGGCGAATTCCGAGTGAGAGGATGGAAGTCTCTTGGACGAGAACCTCAACAGTTTAGCTTTAAACTAAATGGACTCAGTTATGATAAAATTCCCGATATGTCTAACTTGAAAGTGAACATGAAACAGTGGAATCCGTTGACGAACTATATTAGCGTCCAGGTTGGTCGATACACGTCATCAGAAATATAATACATATTTGTAAATGTATGTCTGTTAGTCTATTTGAACGCCTCCGTGGCATAGCGGTAGCGTGTTGGACTACAGGTCACTACCACCTGAGTTCGAATCTCGGCGTTGGCATATCTGACGGGTGTTTCATCTTTGACTTCGCTTCATAACCTTTGGAGGTCGTTCGGCCCATTTATCCTACAATGCTCACAAAACAACATCAATCATCATCCGTTATTCTGTTTATCTTTTAACAATGCAAAAGTATATGGAACACTCTAGAAATGTCCGAGCAGTTTCATTGTGGGGTAATCGTTGACAAAGAATATCGTGTATGCATTCAATGTGACCTCCGAGGACACTTGGGATCATGAGACGAATACTATCAAACATGATTCAGGGAACCTCTGAACCTCATCAAATTAATGGGACCCATTTACCAATGTTAAATAGACCGGAACTATCACCATCATTATAAACAGATCCTTGCACCAACATTAAATAAACTGACCTCTCTCCCTCTAGCTGAATTAAATAAACGGATCCCTGCAGTTGCATTCATTATCCTTTCTCAGTTCCAACGAGTTTTTGCAGCATCTACTTGAAAATACTCACTGCTACAAGTTAGTTGATACAGTTCCGGATCAGACTCAAGTGATCATCTATCCCACAGAGTTTCTAAATTTGCTGGAACCTCAAGGGGTCCCATCAGACTATCTCGGTGTAAATTAGAAATACATATTAGTCTTTATAATATGGAACGCCTGTGAAATGAAACAAGACTGGCTTTTAAGAATCTGATGTCCCATCTTATTGAAGCTACAATAAATTCTTTAATGGGCAAGGGAGAAGATATAATCTATCAGAGAATCTCTACCATTCCCATTGAAACGCCATTTAAGCTCAAAATACTCTAGTTTACCATAGACCTATGTTTTGCCATGTCCACCAATACATTCCAATGTCGAAAGTTACAAGTAGTGCAATTCCAGTCAATAGAGCCTTGTTGCTCTCGCGGATAGCTCTATGTTTATTGTTTACATGTTGGATACCCATATCGTCTTTATGTGAATGCTCCAAGTAGAAAAAATAATAACTTTGTGCATCACGAAGCCCTTAGCTCCGAATTGTTATTCTTTGTTTCTGAAATATTTGGGTTTAGTTAATCAATTGAGTGTTTTATTTCCAGGGCTACGGTGCCCTGCTTGTAAAATAATAGTCATGAAAGTGTATGTAAACGATTATATATATATATATATATATATATATATTATATATATATATATATATTATATGTAAATATTCAGGTCAAAGCTCTGGATGGTCCAAACGAAGGCTTCGTATTTCCCGCAATTGGTCAAGTTCACCGAAATGCTTATCCCGGCACCTCTTATGGCGGCGTCGTGTTCGGTTACTCTGCTACCAACATCAGGATATTTGTGCCGGCAGATGAATCAGGAACTATCATTCACATACCTAAAACCTGGGGCATTGAGAAATACCAACAAATGACAAATAATGTGATAATAATTATTAAAATGTGGAATACAGTTTCGAACCACTGTAAGTAATAAACACCATATCAATAGTAGTCATAGTATATATATTTGAATTTCCTCCTCTATGTATGTACTTTTATATTTCTGTCCGATTATGAGCGAATTTATTTGAGCTTGTAGCTGTTATGAATTTGAGCGCAAGTGTATATTGGTGAGTGCTTCGACTATAAGGAAGAATCATCTCTCTGTTAAAGATCATGGCAAAAATGTGTTTACAGGTTCGGCCAGAAAGTTGTCATCTTGGATGTACACGCGGCTTGAAAATGTTCCTTGTTCTACCTGGATGAGGTTCAGATGCGTTATATTATGCCTATCCGACATCGACTGTATTGGAATTACCTCATGTCTGCCGACGGATGAATGCCGTTTGATGAATCTAGACACAGTCAACAATAGAATGATCGATGGGATACTAGGTGACAATGGGGAAGTCCTTCTCCATAACTATGTTTGCAAATAGCAAGACAATAAACCAGGTAGACCTTTATAAACAGTAACTATGCTATTATCTAGCTCTAATAGAAGATGATGATGGTTAATGATGATGATTGGTGGTTGCTGTTTTGTGGCCATATTTGTGGATGACGTCGGCTAAATCGCCCGAGCGACCTCCATAGGTTATGAGGCGAAGTGAAATATGAAATACCCGTCAAACAAGCCAACGCCGAGATTTGAACTCAGGTGGTTCAGATATATAACCAACCGCGCTACCAGTCAGACCATGGAGGCGTCCAGCTCTAATTGAAGACAAATGTAAATAACTATTTATTTCGCATCTGAGGACCCGCACATAGGAAGACAAAGATTTAATTCAAAGATTTAATTATTTATTGGGTTTATCTTTGGACGCTTTAGTAAACTTCAATTACATCATCCCCAGTTTATTTCATTGTGTCCGGATCTGGATGTTAATTCATATAAGTCCACGGGATATATAATGAATAAACTGAAACGATTATCGTTTATTATCTTAAATTATGAAATAATATCGATATATGAAACTAAGACAATGTTCTAGTTTTCATAAAATATGTTGTAGAAATGATCATTGAAAAAGCAAGTCACGAAATATTCGGCGGATCTCATTTATATATAGACAACTTCTATGGCTGACTAAGGTTTAACATTACACCAGATATGTATTATATATATAATAAAGGATATGTTCGGTGTCACTCAGTTGAGTGGAGTTGTTTCGTTCAGCCTAAGCGCTGATGTCATTCGGCATATATGATACACCGGCGACTGTCTAAAGAAACATCCCACAAACGCGGGTTTGAGTCGATTCGAAACAATAACACTGTACTGTTATTTCAGAAGGACAATGACAAGAGATAGTTGTTGTGCGTCTTTTTGGGGATAAAAATAAACAAAATAATAATAATTATCACTGAAAATAACGATGTCAAAGAGGCTGGAATTAACAATCATAGTATTCGTCGACCTGTTGGTTCTAACATATTTGTGGGTTATATCATACTCGTGACCTTCGCCGTATTCATCGCTATATTTCTCTTTCAATCGCCGAAGCTATTCCTAGAGCACTCATCACTAGTAGACTTGATTACTGCAACTCTTTTTTTTTATAACATCGCATCTAAGGATATTATAAAACTTCAGTTTGTTCAGAACTGCTTAGCTTGGGTTGTCACACGGTTTCCTCGGTGTTCTCATTCTGTGCCACTCCCGAAATTAGCTCATTGGCTTCCTGTTTATTCTCGCGTCATTTTCAAACTTTCCACTATTGCCCATTAAACTGTTTCTTGTGGATAACCTTCATATCTATTTTCCATGCGTTCTCTAGCACCCAAATCCAGATAGCTCCGTTCATCTGGTTTTCACTTGTTGTCTGTTCCCTGGGATAAAACTCATGCAGGGACTCGCGCTTTTTCAGTTGCTATCACGACTCTTTGGAATTCACTCCCTGAACATGTTAAATCATTAAATAGTATAGTTTATTTCCGTCACCGTTTGAAAACTCACCGTTTCAGACTCGCTTGTGATAGTTCTTGTTGCATGAAAATGTTGAAATTATTAGAATCTGGGTAGATAGACAGCAAAAAAGAAACAAAGAGATTTATCCAAACATGAAATATATGTATGTTATCATGATAGAATACTAAAACGAAAATTAAGCTTATTATCATAATAAGCGGCATATTATGCACATTTGCCACTTAAGTTCAATTCGTATTCGTTATTGCCTAATATAGCCAATTAAAGCAATTTAATGCTCGGGATATTCGGAACTAAGCAGGACACGTGATCGAAACTAAATTACTATAAAAATAATCATGATAATTCCGTATAAATATATTTTTTGAAATGCAATTTCTTAATGCCGTTGTTGGTTATGGGCAAGTGAGTTCGATGCAAGCTGAATCTTGATTGACAACTTTGGCTTAATTTTGTTCTCCTGTGACTTCACATGACTTCAGACATTTTCCATCAGATGTTGTCCCTACTGAGCTTCTTTGGACATTTCTAGAGCGTTTCATATTGAGTCGCATCGATAACAAACAAACAAACAAACAAACAAACAAACAAACAAACAAACAAACAAACAAATAAACAAACAAACAAACAAACAAACAAACATGCATACATACATACATTTCTAAATATGCATTAGATAACATGTTTGGATATAACATATATTACGTTGTTCCGGTTAGCATATATTAGATCATCTGTGATGATAGTCTGAAGAATCTTTCGGCAACCTGATGGAATATTTTGATGACATAAAGACATAGCATCACTACAAAATAAAGTTTCCATCCTATATCTACTATAAATTCGGAAAATACCTATTGTTATTTGTATTGTAATAGATGCCTTCTTTCATACACAATGTTTTTTTGTTGTACTAACGTCTCATCATGGACATGGTCGTATTCTTGTCTTGTTACTCACTGACTTCACATCTATTGATTCATCGTTTAATCAAATCAAAATAACTAGAGCAGTAATCGGAATCTTCTTTCACTCTTCGCCCCTCCTAGGACATAAGTCGTTGACAACAGTCTTCCAAAGTCTTCTGTCCGGGGCTTTTGTTCGAGAATCCTCCAGCTGTAACCTGTCATCTTTATGTCCGTCAAGAGATCTCATCTCCGCGTATTTCTTGGACGTTCTCTTTTTCTTTTTCCTTGTGGCTTCCACATTAGGGGTTGCCTGGTGATAGCTGATGCCAGTTTCCGGTGTATGTGACCAATCCACCCTCATCGTCTCCTTCTGATCTCATACATGAAGTAAAACCTGAAGAAAATCTTATCAGGTCGAAATGAACCATAATTAATTATGTTACTAAATAAGAAGAGAATACTGAATTTATTTTTTAATAAATTCAGCTTGGTTTATATAAAGGTAAACTTATATAGGTGAGTGATACACCTGTAGCGATGGCGCTTTATATATGCGTACATCATTGTCTGAGGCAACACCTGGAAATCGGTTTAGTGCTTCGCGTGATTTTTCCACATATTTTACTCATACAGTTATTTAGTAGTTTGATATTCAATTCGGAAAATAGTTTATTAAAAACTACCCTAATATGTATCTAATATACAACCCTAATGTGTAAATAGTCTTACCATAAGAAACGAACTCCAAAATGGTGTTGATATTAATCACATAATTATGTCATCTTTCTGTCCAAAGTTTATCAGGGTTGGGTTGGGTTTTTATTTGGGGGGGGGGGCATTTTTAGTGATTGATCACTTAATGGCCTAATTATGATGTGGCATCAAAATGTAAGCCAATGTCCAGTCACGGAACAGTATTGATATCTGAGGAAAGGTACATAAAGTGAAGGGAGCAAATCTACTTGGTACTGTATTAGATAGATCGATAAAACCACCAGAACGGTATTTTATACTTGTATTAATGTGCCGTCAGGTGAAATGTTGGTATCTTGGCCATAATCCAATTGTCACATTTCCGGAATTAGAGAGGAGCTACGGATGAATGACGAGGTTACTCCATTCCCCATGAAGATGTTGCTGAGTTTATACTTTACTAATGGCGTGAATTGTGTTCAGCTAAAATGCCTTCGTACAAAACGGAGATGTATATAATCCGGTTAACAGAAAACCGAACTGTCCAAATTACGTGTATACGGCATTTGATCCATTTTGACTAATTTTAATGTCTTCTGTAAACATCTCTCTAGTAAACTCCCGTACTGCGAAACGTAAGAATATGAGTAACGAGAACTTTTGACATAAAACCTTATCTCAATAATTCAGGGACTGATAAAATAATTTTAAAAAAACCTGTATTTGAAATGATAGCAACATCTAACGTGGCTCAGAAATAGATTTACTCGCTTCAATTACGTTTGAGAGATATAGAAGATTATTGTAGACCCAATGAAGGAGAGTAGAGAGAAGGTAGACATGAGATATTGCTGTTAAGTGCTAATGATATATCAGAAAGAACATATCGCATTAGATCTTATTGTTATTATTATTATTATTATTATTATTATTATTATTATTATTATTATCATCATCATTATTATCATTATATTATTATTATTATTATTATTGTTATTATTATTATTATTATTATTATTATTATTATTATTATTATTATTATTATTATTATTATTATTACAGTCATAATCATTTTCGTTGCCTTAATCATCGTCGTCGTCATCATCATCATCATCATCATCATCATCACTATCATCATCATCATCATCATCATCAACATCATCATCGTCGTTGTCATCGTCGTCGTTAGTATTATTATCACCATCATCATCTTCGTCGTCGTCCTCATTATCATCATCATAATCATCATCATCATCGTTTTCATCCTTGCCATCATCATTATTAACATCGTAGACATGTTATTGTTCCCCTTTTCTTATATTTTTCAACATCGAATGAAAATATTAGATGTCAGATTCCGGAATCCATTTTTACAAAACCATATTCTATTTTCTTCTTTCAATCTTGACCAGACATCGCCAGATACGGTTATGACCTTCTGGCGGAGACACGGATATTATAAATAACATATCTATGTTGAGAGTTTTTGTATCTTCATCATCACAATACAAACGTTAAATAATCGTTAAAATAGTACTGGCTTGGAACGTGGTGAATGGGCACGCGAATCACAGCACGGGAATCAGAGCACGCGAATCACTGCTCGGGAATCGGTTCGATCATCGATAGCCACTGACAACGGCAACTTGTCAAACCACAATGTGCTCCAGGCGTGGTGAGTATCCATGGCGAAAGTCAATCATCCGATATACTAAATATACGATTTGCATTTGAACTGAGCAATGGATTTCTTCCTCTCGGCTGAGCCTCGAAAGTTGTCCACGTCATAAACACATTGAACATATCAATATTTCGGGGGTCTAGCTGCTGTTCAGAGATTCTAGCTCTGGAATAGACTAGGAAGATCACCTTTCGGGTATGTTAAGAGACCCAACACCTAGTTATTTATCCTTCGAGTGGAATTGATTCCGGGTGAGAAAATATGTTACTTGTACTTGGACAGCTGTATCTCTGCGCGTTGATTGCGTTCGTTTCAGTAGGTAAGTGACCTTCCATTGTATAAGTTGTCTTTATTGTTTCGACGTAAGTGCTACAATTTTGTAGTGATGATAATGAGATGGCATTCTTAAAACGACCACCCAAGTAGTAAACATAAGGAGCTAAATACTCTTTACAAACAATTGGCCAGGACCAAAGATCTCCAAAGTGTGCGGGATCGAGGTTGCAGATTTTCAATCCGACTGGGTGGCAATGGAAGCCTACGATCCTGCGGACTCTTTTCGAAAAGTAGAACACAGATTGGGAGAAGTTCCATTAAAGGTTAGTCCATGTTTGGTTGTATTTAGATAGATAACGAATGGTAGGCTGACTTATGAGAGACCGTATTTAGAAATAATTCGGTCTAACAACGAGAAGATGCACCCACTCTGGATCACCTTAAAGTGGTATTACCGTTTCTATGATTAATCTGTAATTTTTGTGTAAATATGTCTGCTAGGTAAAGGTGATAGTGACGCCGACGAGAGGACCATATGAGGGATGGATGTTTGAGGCAGGTAGCTCTCAACAAGCCGATGACGACCTACATTGGCTTTATTGTGGGATACTTTATATCTACGATGTTGATTACGTTTACCTTTTTGCTCCCGTGCAAAGTAATGCAAATACCACGATGGGAAAGGCTTTTTGTATAGGTATGAATACAGCATGTTACTAGTCACCTTTCTAGCTATTTGTTTACAGCTTAATCGAATTGTTCATTTGGGATATGATATCTATTTTTATAAAATGTGATTGTGAAAATATCGGAAAATGTCGTTTATTAAAAATCAGAAATCGCGGATGTTATGGAGATAACAAGAACTTATAACCTAGTCATTAAGTGATATAAATCTCAAAATGTCGTGATAAACCAAGATTCAAGACCCCTCTCTCTCTCTCTCTCTCTCTCTGTGTGTGTGTGTGTGTGTGTGTGTTATGTGTGTGTGTGTTTATGTGTGTGTGTGTGTGTGTGTGTGTGTGTTTATGTGTGTGTGTGTTTTAGGGTACATAGTAAGAGGCAACAGGCACAGAGCATCAACATATCTAAACATCCTTCGAAACCTACCTCCATAAATCTAAATACAACTATACATACATTAATCTAAAAATAAAATGTTCCATACCTCCACATATTGATAAATGTGTGCGTATACCTAAGCATGTGTTTGGTCTACTCATCAGCCTGTGGGAACCAGCTAATTCGCTTTTCGTACGCGACAAATATGTCACGCCCACAGGAAAGCGGCTACATGCAGGCTACGTACAAAAATCGGAAGCACGTAAAAACATGCCATTTGATACCACAGCTCGCAACAAACAACACGTGCGTGTGATTCAATGGTGACTTGCTACATACATATCATAAACTATTTTGACACCACAGTTTACATTCAACAGTAATTTTCTGTGGTCCAAAAGAAACCTGTATATAAAGCATTTCGACACCTCAGATGCTGACCTCAGCTTTATTCTGGGTTCGAATAACCGAGTGTGTGTGTTCACCAAAACAAATTATTTATAGTTTAATCTGTGTGCGTCGGTGTTACACGTTGGTAAAAATGCGCGCGTGTGTGGACATGTTTGATTACGTCTTTGCAATCAATAAACTGTGTATTTGTTATTATCTACGTGGTTCCGGTGTGTACCCTTGTATTTGATAAAATACTAAATCTCAAGAAACTAATCTATTACATAGATCCTTTATCTTGGACATCTTACTCCCGTCAACCTGCTGATAATCAGAAAGAAGACCAAGTGATGGTCAAAATCTTCGCCTGGAAGTCGTCCAGCTTCCCCATTCCAGATGTTGACACCGATTGGTTATCCATTGTCGCAGGAGGTAATAGTCGAAGCTTTTAATAATAATTATACGGCCAGTTCGATAATGCGTTGACCTTAGATAACCCCATTCGCTATTCATTGTCTTCATTTCAATGCAGTTTTCGCATTAATCGATACATTCTTTCCCGTTGTTGAAATAATACAATCCTTCTGAACGACGAAAGGAATATCGATTTTGCTGTCAAATTTATCGTAAGATATCCTTTCATTGATATCATTTGTAACAGATGGAATCAGTATCTAATACAATAAGATGTCTATGCATCAAACAAAACTAACTTCTGGTGGGTGCTCGTTCGATCAGACTTAAATGACAAGGTGATGTGCGATTAGTGTCCTGAAATATGGATCACTAATGCAGTAACAGTATCGTCTGAAGACTATGGCAGTACTTCAGTCTTCGTTCTACGTTTGATTGCAGCGAGCCCCGATCCATATAGAATAAGTTGATCGAAACTGAGCGACAGATTACGTTATCATTTCCCGAAAAAGTTAGATGATTGATAACGAGATAGTATATCTAACTATGTCATCAACCCACTTAATGCTGATCAATAAACACAACATAAGAATTGATGCCATGGTCTTTTCTCTGTTACTTTTTATTGCTTTGCTTAATATCACTTAAGAGCTCATCAACCGTGATATATATTTATCAGACGCATCAACCCTGCTTCAAGAATAAATCGATCACGGGATCAAAAGCCGAATCGATTTTTCCGTGAACTCCAAAAGCGCACAATCCATAACTACCGACTCACCGGGATATCCACACAGTTGGATATAGTGCTTATTATTATTCCATTGATAAACTTTGCTAAATCCTCAATGTCTAAAAACTATATCACCTTATTGCCTGAAGATTTCATATATTGATTAGCTAGACCAGATCGTTAGCTATTATTACAGTAAATACGAACGGCATTACTCAATTCGGTGTAGCAATAATGATCATCGTCACAGTAATGAAACTTTCATAAGATGACAACACCGTCGAGACATCGTCGGGATATTGTCGGGATATTTTGGACTAGACGTAGTAAACAAAAAGATGTCCCCCATCTCTTCTCTTTGATAACTAGGTCAGATCATTAGACACACGGTAATAGACGTCTATCGTTTAAGCCTCATATCTCTGGTCAGTTTTATCACTATAGTAGTCCTCTATCTCCCACAGAACCGCCATATTTTACTGAAGTTCCTCATAACATAACAACTGAACTGAGCCTCGTTCAACTACAGATCCGATGTTATTATTCTCCCATCTTTATCTATGCCGAGGGTGTGGGTAAGTAATAGTTACGGGGGGAGAGTTGAATAAATTAAATACAATTATTTGTACACTAATATAAATTGTGCGATTGATGACCATTTTCTACATATTCCACCATTTCTATATAATACTCTGTTGCTTTTTAAGATCTGTCGCAAACAATTTTCTATATAATTATTGACAATTTAAGTGTTTTATTCATTACGATTCATTACAGTGATGACATCAATAAGATGTCATTGGTGTATGTTTTCACTTTTTGGTATTTGTTTATGTGTTTTTGTTGTTATTGTTGTTGTTGTTGTTGTTTAAGTGCGTTTAGTCATTGTATTTCTGTAAATGGTATGGTCAAATAATCACTCACAGACCAATAACGGTAATTGTTAGAAATTATTTGAAAATTTAACAGACATTCATCGAGATTACGTCATTATTTCACCGAACGGTCACCAAACGCACGTCGAGCAATTGGCGTTTAGTATTAAGAAATAGGTTTAATAATGAATTAATGAAATTCATGATAAAATATCTTCACGATTCCTAGTTTTGTATATATCCGATTTTTACTAGTAATTAACAGTGACAGTAAATTATTCGGAATAGCATCTTGAACCACTGGATTGTTTATTACCTGAACATTGGGTTCCCCCCCCCCTCCCAAATAGTTACATTTAATAAAGATAAGTTAATTGGCAATAAATGAGTATATATAGAGCGGCACAGCAAGAATAACAGTAAAGATTTGTAAACAGTCATACCCCAGCTCTAAACCATTAATTGGTTCCAAACATCGAGACGTCAACTGATATTTGACGTACACCGGACGTAATGCATTTAAAATGACTTTAAAATGCCTTTCGATGTAGATATTTTATTGAGTATACTTTTTATGTTCTTAATGTGTTTATTTTATCTTAAATTGTATTTTTAGCTTCTTTTATCTGTCGTTGCTAATTTATTTATTTCGCGCCCTTTTATTGTGACGTAGGTGACATAGCAGAGTGACGTAACTTCGGACGTAATATGGCGTTTGCTGAATTGAAATTTACTCTTGAAAAGTTGAAAAGTGGCGTATAGGCCAATTTGACGTATCCGAAAACGTGTAAACCGGGTTATTATTGTACAGTTGAATTTCAAATGTTGGTATTAGTGGTACTTTCTCTTCTCTGATATGAGTTCGTGGTACTTTCAGGCGCGGGAACCGTTCCTATCCTCGCGAATAATTATTCCGAGATGAGTGGATTAGTTTTTGCGTACAACGATTCTCACACCAGAATCTGGAGTCCTAATCGAAGTGAGTCATTATTTAGCAAAACGTAACACGCCTCCTTATCAACACATAATTCATGAAACAGTTCGGGCATGGTTATCTTCGACGACTTATCGAGACAGATCCGGACGTCACAACGCTATCCAGTTGTTGGATTAATCTTTCTCGGTGCTTTATTTAAGATTATCAAAGACTTATCAGCGTCGAAGATGGATATCCGTATTATAGAAGTAGTTGTAAAGTTGGCGAGTTCCGAGTGAGAGGATGGAAGTCGCTTGGACAAGAACCTCAACAGTTTAGCTTTACGTTGAATGGACTCGGTTACGATGATATTCCTGATATGTCTGCGTTGACGGTGGACAAGAAAGTGTGGGATCCATTGACGAACTATATTAGTATCCAGGTTTGGTAGTCAGCTAGTAATCAC
Organism: Paralvinella palmiformis; assembly: GCA_025642065.1. Lineage (NCBI taxonomy): Eukaryota > Metazoa > Annelida > Polychaeta > Terebellida > Alvinellidae > Paralvinella > Paralvinella palmiformis. The sequence continues at coordinate 1,016,834 of JAODUP010000127.1, read as the reverse complement.
GTGACATAATGTAATAAATATGATGATGATTGATGATGATGATTGATGCTTTACGGCCACCTTTGTGCACATGGCAGGCTAAATGGGTCGATCAACCTCCAAATGTAATAAAGCGAAGTCAAAGATGAAACAGCCTATAGATATTCTAACTCAGGTGTTAGTGATCTGTGATCCAACGCGCTACCAGTTGGACCACGGAGGCGCCCAATGTAATAAATGTGAAACGCGTTCAATATTTCAAAATTTATATATATATATATATATATATATATATATATATATATATATCCTGTAAATATTCAGGTCAAAGCTCTAGATGGTCCAAACGAAGGCTTCGTATTTCCCGCCATTGGTCAAGTTCACCGAAATGCTTATCCCGGCACCTCTTATGGCGGCGTCGTGTTCGGTTACTCTGCTACCAACATCAGGATATTTGTGCCGGCAGATGAATCAGGAACTATCATTCACGTACCGGAAAACTGGGGCATTGAGGAATATAATCAAATTTCAAACAATGTCAAGATAACTGTTAAAATGTGGAATACTATCTCAGATAATTGTAAGTAATTAAAGACCAGTTCGATGATGGTCGAATTATTATTTTAATCTCATTATCTTTATTTACATTATTTACACGTCTACTTGTAAATGTAAGTAAGCGTGTACTTGAACGTGTGTGTGTGTGTGTGTTTGGATGTGAGTATGTGTTAATGTGTGTATGTGTTTCTGTGTGTGTGTTTCTGTCTGTCTGTCTGTCTGTCTGTCTGTCTGTCTGTCTGTCTCTCTCTCTCTCTCTCTGTTTTATAAAAAATATTTAAGGTGCTGGCACAGGGGTGTGTGTGTGTGTGTGTGTGTGTATTTGTGTGTGTTTCTGTGTGTGTGTGTTTGTTTGTTTCTGAGGGAGCGTGTGCATGTGTGCGTGTGTGTGTGTGCGTGTGTGTGTTTTAGGGTACATAGTAAGAGGCAACAGGCACAGAGCATCAACATATCTAAACATCCTTCGAAACCTACCTCCATATTTCAGGCAGATCTCCGATACTGCGAATGACACGTCGGGATTATAATAGCTATACATTTAACAAATTTCCTATATACTTATAGTGTGTGTGTGTGTGCGCGCGTGTGTGCGTGTGCGTGCCTACGTACGTGTGTGTGTGTGTGTACATACATGTGCGCGTGCCTCTGCCTCATTTCACATAGAAGAGACACACGAGTCTATGAAACATAATGACAAAATTAATTGCTTACAGGTTCAGCTTCAAGGCTAACAACTTGGAGGTATACAGCGCGTGGGAATATTCGTTGTTCAAGGTGGACTAGATGCGCTATAACATGTCTCTCTATTTCGAAATGTATTGGAATTATACCCTGCCAACATGGAGATCAATGTCTTTTTATGAATCTCGACACCGTCAACAATAGAACGATCGATGGAATCCTCGGCGCCAATGGAGAAGTCCTTCTCGATACGTTTGACTGCAAATAACAGACTCCGGACCGCAATAAACAAAATTGAGCTTAATAAGCGGTAACTTTACGGCTCTCTGGTACTGATTAAATGGAAATCCGTGAAAAATCAATGAATCGTTCATTTACACCTTTTCGTATAGATTGTACGAAAGCCTTCGTTTTCAAAAAGGTTAATTATCGATGGTAATCCGCTTCCATTTATATAACACAAATTCCAAAAATAACAACCTACATTTTGCATTATATTTTAATATAATTTAATGTAGTGTTGTAGTTTACATGTAAGATGTTGTGGGAACAGTGACTGTAAAATATTAATAAATTTAAATCGTCATCTTTCATTTTCACAAACTATCTATACATATATAGGACATTCGTATTCAAATGGATTAGTTTCGGATGTGTTTAGAAAAATATGTTAAGTATCGGTATTCATAATCGAATAATTTCAATGGTATTGGGTTTAAGAAAACGTTCACATATGTTGATAACATTGTACATACAAATTATATTAAATTGATATGATTAATAATGGCTTATTATTTTATTTGAACACCAGAGTTTATCTGTATATTGAACATTTCATTGCAGCTACATAAAATATAAAGATCAGTGTTTTTATAAAACTAGAAATCCCATTAAATGTCGAGAGATTAATGCCAGAGAGATGTTTAAATTACTTCCACCGTGTATCATTGTAGAACTCCCCCTTTCTCTCTCTCTCTCTCTCTCTCTCTCTCTCTCTCTCTCTCTCTCTTATATATATATATATATATATATATATATATATATATATATATATAAGATTAAGAGTCATCGGGCCCAGTGGTGGGTCACCCAGGAACAAATATAATCATCCCGGTTCGCCGTATATGACATAGTATGTATACTTTTATAATTAACAAGCAATTACAATATCATTACTTTGGGCTATAAGATATATATTGATCAAGGTAAATAACACCTTGGATCGCTTCCTGTGGGGGTTCCAGATCATCTCGTCAAGCTTGTGGTTCAGTTGGTTGGGTCTCCTTCATTGATACTAACTGGTCAGCTGAAGAACACCAGTCCAGGTTGAAGCGTGGATCGAGAACCGTGGCACACTGCAGTTTTCGTCGATGGGTGTATGGTGTTAGATGTCTGCTAATGGATGATTTCAATGTTGTAATGAACATGACATGGTACCTCGTGGGCATATCTTCTAACTGTGCTGTGAGTTCAAGCAGAGAAGGCATCACAAAACTGACAGAGACTGTCTGGTCACGTTGTACAATATATGTGATTTCCTCGAATGGTGCCAGAATATCACAAGCATCGGATGTTGCGTTGGCTGTCTGGAGACTACGCTCTCCCTCTAGAAGGTCTGTAACATGAGTAGATTTTCGTATAGCAGACACAATAGTAGATGTCTTGCGAAGAATCTTAGTAAGCTGGTCTGCTACTTTTAGCCCATTCTTGATGACAAGCTGCGGCATATGGGCGAAGCAAGGCATGTGATCTGGTAAATGGTCAAAGACAGCAGGATCTACCTCTTCATCAGGTAGATTGTCCTGATCATCGTAATCCTGTTCATCATCAGGACTACTGTCGAAGCCAGGTAGTTTGAACGAGAATGCTTTGACCATGTTTGACGCACTATCTGTCAGAATATAAAATACTTTGTGTGATATTTGATACTTGGACATAGTATCCTCGTACTGCTGTAGTACGAATCAGCTATGTGACATCCACGAAACCGTGTACACCCAATATATACATTTGGCCTTGAAGTTTCCAGTGACATCCCCAGCGAAATCGAAATGGTCAAGAATAGTCATAGTGAAGGTTTACCTGATATAATAATATATTTGTTCAAACAAAGATACGTTGAAAACTGGTTATGATGACAATAACCTGAAAAGCTTGGTTTATAAATGATTTGGCCAGAACACATCAAACAAACACTAATTGTGTTTCTGTGGGTTATTAGTGTCATGACATGATCTGTGATGGCTTCACTGATGCATTGATGATTAACATAAGTTCTTAATGTTGATCCTATTTCTAAATTCACATTTGTGGTTAAAAGATGAAAGATACAATCAAGATTTATAAATGATTTGGCCAGAACACATCAAACAAACCCTATTTGTGTTTCTATGAGAATTAGTGTCATCGCATGATATATCTGATGGCTTCAATGTGGCTTTCATGATTAGGATAAATTATTCATCTTGATAATAGTTCCCATTTCACCATTGGAATTAAAACATGAAATATAAAATCAAAGATGAGACAATTACCATAGCTCTCTTAATAATTTAAAATTTTTTAAACGTCACTCAATTAGGTTAAAATTATATATAATAATGACAATATTTATTAGTATTAAAATATGCAATTACATTATATGAGTATTTAAATAATCATGTATCTAGAATGTATCTGAAATGTATCTAAGTTAGAGTTACATTTGAAAAATTGACAAATATATCTAGATACATTTCAGTTACATTGAAAACAGTATCTAGATACATTGTATCTCGATATAAAATATAACCGCCCCAGGTTTGGTGATGTACAGTACCTATATGTGGAAGCAGCGAAGTGACTAAGCTAAAGATAAACTAATAATACTGTACAATGGATTATTACTGGATTAGAACGAAATATCGTCTCAAACCTGAGTAAATACTATGATTTACTCAAACCTTAAGGCCAATCCTCATACGTTTCCGTTCATCACTTAGTGAACATTCGTCCATGCCTAATTTAGGGTGTTTGTGTGTGTGTGTTGTGTTGTGTGTGTGTGTGTGTGTGTGTGCGTGCGTACCTGTGTGTTGCCTGCGTGCGTGTGTGATAATCACTCCTGCATAACCAAATGTCAATGATCTGCTTAAAAAATAAAACAATCAAGTGGTCGATCAGAAACAATGACAATCGATATAATCATAAGATCGATTTTTAATGACGTGTTCCATTGTTTCCTATCAATAGTAATAAACTATATCGCTATAAAACTATAAAATATGATGTCACTAAAACGATCTGCTACTTACCTGTATGTGTCGACTGCTAACATTGCGATACAATATTTATGGCGTACATTTAAATCACGAAATAAAAAATTGTCATCGTAACAGGTACATCTAATACGAGTTATCATGCGATGTACCGCCATTCCTCTTTTCTATACTTGCGGTAATTTATTTCAAGTCAGTTTCCCTCCTCCGCTAACCGTAAATATACTGCTCGTTATACACTAAACGAACCAATTACCTTTCGAGTGATAGATTCCCTAATTACAGTTGACGGGAGAAGTTTTGACGTAAACATCCACGATCTATTCCCGTTCTTTATCGCTCTGAGCGCGAAATCTATTGCTTCAGGTGAGTAAATACCTGATATTGGAACATATATTTCAGTCTTATATGTGATATAGTTTTAGTAAACAGACCGTCATATAAACACCTTGACTTTCTTCCCGTACGAGCATTTGTCCTGATACAAATATAAATATTGTCGTTGTACATCGACAACAGCGCCACACCGCACATAAACAAACGATTAACATTTTCGTTTTTAACAGATGTATATGTTGTGTACACCAATAAATGTATGTAAATCGGTGACTTGACAACTGACAAATATGTGACTGTCTCTACCTGAGGATGGATGATGAGAGGTGAGTGTTCTATGTTGTTGGTTAACTTATAATACATCGACTAAATCTTAATTTTCTCATCTTTGAGCGTTAAGTTTAAGACTCGTCTTGGTGTGAGTTCAGCTACTTAATGTAGATGAAGCGTTAGGGATGAAATTATCTTCACAATTTCCGGTTACTTAGGCCATAACTCTCACTGACTGTTTTTTTTCTCCGTGCTGTTTCTTTGTTGGCGTACCTCGATGACTTGACACTAACGAACTTGATTAATTAACCAACAACCGATTATTAATCTGGTGTTTTTCAGTATTATGATTCATGCGATAGTTACAAATTTTTGTTACCGGAAATGCCTGTGTATACAGACAAAAATAAAGTTGATTAATTTTGTTTTGTATGGCAATTTATCAAGTTATTACAAAGCCGAAGAGATTTGTTCAAAATGACACCTGCTTTCCCTGAATTAACAACATGTAAACCAATGATATTTAAAAAAGTGTTTGTTGTAATACAATGTGAAATTATGGTGCAGTTCTTATGTAGTATTATACCTGTAACCGTTGGTACAAAAAATACTTTGATGAATAACCTGTTTCTCATGATTTTCTAAATACCCAAACAGTAAGGTATTTATTTCCATTTTAGTGTTAATGTGATGACCTGATATAGGGAGGGTTAAAGTGTTTACATTAATCATCACTGATGCTAGGGAACATAAACAGGGGTGTTTTTTCCTGAAGATTACGCTGATCGATATGTTTCACAGTTTATCATTACGTCAAATATTGTCAAGCGAGGATTGTAACTGGTGTAGGATTAAACTCTCGCACAAAGTTTAACTGAATCAGTCACGGAGGAAACTAAACAAACTATTTTCTTCGACATTTATGTTACGTACAGTATGATTAAAGACTTCTGGGATTTATTAGTAATTGGAAGGTCTTTGACAACTATAGGCCCATCAATATCAACCGTAAAATATGCGTCATTATGTACCCTGCAATGCCTCTGTCTACACTACAAATAGGACATTATTTAGATGGTTAGAGAATATAGGACGCAATGTTAAATGTAATGTACATAACCATTAACAAATAAGGATATTGACCTTTAAATGGATTATATTGTTTGATTTACTGATATCATGGCCACCAATGAAAACATAGATCTACAGACAATATACAAGAATCTAGGAGTACACGATTTTTACGAAGCTAAAAGCAGTATGTAAAATTTGTTAGCAGGAATAAGCATACATAAGTAACAACTGTTCTGCACGTATTAATTAATTAATATAAGTCGCCAAAATGTATAAACTCTCTGGATCATCCCAATGTCATGTTAATATTCATGGTTATATATAACTAATAAAGAAATTGTACACCGTATGAACAATAATTAAAGGTGAATGGTGAGGGTACATCGATTCGGCTTGGGAAACTATATATATATATATATATTATATATATATATATATATATATATATATATATATATATATTTCCTTTATGTATATATCAATATGCAAAATTGGTCAAATAACTATCTACCTACTATACTAAACATCTAACAAAAACCGAGTTGTGCAAGTATAGTACAAAACATTATATTGTAGATATAACCATGGATAAGATTATGCGGTGATCGGACAATACAAAATGGGTCCACTTCAGTATTTTATAACTCATAATGTTTACGTTTCTGTAGTATATATTTTATAACGTGCTCACTTCAGTGTCCTATGTTATATGTATGACACCAGTAATATATTCCTAGTAATTATACAATTGTGATATGGTAACACACAATGGGTTCTCTAATTATTACATCTACAGTTATATATATATATATATATATATATATATATGTGTGTGTGTGTGTGGATGTAGTTAATGACATAATCTAATTATAACAGTTGTCATATCCATGCTATAGTTATCTATTGCTGGAGCAACATGTAGTATTTATAAAAAAAGTGAAGAAATCTGTTGTATGTTGTCCAATGAATGCAGTAGAAAATTTGTAGGAATAATTCGAAATTGTATTAATGTTTGAGAAATATGGTTACATGATGTGTCATTTAATGATACTATAATATAATATAATCTACAGACGATGTTCAGGTGTTATAATATACAACATAAAAGTGAAAAATAATTGACATATGGACATTATTTTAAGTAATGCATATTCATTTGGAAATTGAGTAACGTTGATTATCTGTTCTGAAATTATCGTGAAACACCCAATCTCCAACAAGACACAAGTCAATAATAACTGCGCAAATTCCATTATTAACAATATTTATAGATGATTACGTGTTGTCTGTTTCATACACTCTATAATTCTAACTCGCTGCCATTCCTGGACATTATTTCAAATGTTCTACGTACTTTTGTAAATTCTAAAGAATATATTATTTTTGTAAAGGGATTCACCGTTTAATTTGTTAATTATAACTTTTAAAATATAACCATACAAATACAAATTGAAGACAGATTTGTGGTATTTTTGGCGAAAAATCACCAGCATTAGCATACTCTATTTCTTTCACTCTTCATTATATGCTATCAGTACATGGATAGTATCAAATTATACATATTCAGATTATTTAAAATATAGTCATACATAGTCAAAATGAAGGCAAATCGTGGAATTGTTAGCAAACAAGTCATAACTTTTGTTATATTACACTCCCCTACACAATCACTTAGTTGTAGCAGCTCGTGACACCGCCTACATCCCTCTTTTAATCCATCAACTATAACACCAAGATTCACCATTCTCCGGCCTTGTCTCCACGAATCGGAGTTGGGTAAAGACTTTACTTCAACCTCGGCTCCAATTGACATAGGCCCCATATAGTGATGTCATCGTGGTCACAGGAAAAGGAGTTATTGTACTGATTCAGATTATATGACAAAATGGGCCTCATTAACCTGTTTTTTCTTTGAGAATTTGCCGGTTATCGAACGCCGGTACATTGCATAAGATTGTATAGCGATACCTGGCGAATGCTATGAAAAATGGCAATACACGTCGCTAAAAATTTACTCATGCCGTTGCAACGAAAATACCGCGTGACGCAAGGTGCGATAGACATTAGAGGAGAACTTTGCTCCATTTTCATATCAATAAATGACGTTTTTATTTACACTATCTTGTCAATCATTAAAAAAAAGTTATTATCAAAATGCTTATTATAAAAACCGCTTAATTTGTTCCAATATAGTTTCCATCGGCGCCCTTTGTTTGATCGACCTTGACCTTGCCTAATGACGTTACCAGTGCTTAGTTCTGTGAATCATCTCGTATATATCCTTGAATGTTTTAAGCAGCAGAAAAACCACCAAGATGCCGACTTGTTGCACACCAAACTGTCTCCTGGATACACTTTTGTTCACGCTGCCATTGGATAATAAATTTAAATTGTATAGTTGGTTGAAGAAACTAAAATTAGTTCATCCCAATTCGGATTTGTCAATATCATTTCAAGTCTGAGTTTTTCACATTGTGCTTTTGGTTACATAGATGGTCATCTTTGTACAGGATTAAACAAATAAGACTAGGTCCATGTAATTGTTAGTTCATTTAAGTAACATGGACATATTTGTATTTGATATATTAACTTCCTTAAAATATGTTTCCTTCAAATAAAAAATAATTACATAATGTTTTCATTTAAGTTATAATTATTGAAACAAAATCACTTGGTGCCTAATGTGAAATGTAATATGGGCTATTTAATTACCTGCCAACCAATTTAGCAAGATATATCTGAATTAAGTTGATTATTTTGAGGTACAAAATAAATTTTAGCCTACAAATACTTCCTTCTTGAATCATAATTGAATTAAAAGCATAAACCTGTAACATAAAGATGTTCATTTCACAAGTTAGTTAAATATGTCTATTTCAAGTAGGAAATTGTCTAATTACAGCCAATAAATGAATTAAATATTGTGTTATTGGGTATTTAATTCATGAAAATTGGGGGTGGAGTGGATTATGCATAATGTATAAATATAAAAGAAAATATTGCTTTGTTTTGTTTCACTTGCCTCAGCAGTAAGTTATTTTTATGTATAAATTATCTATGATCAATCCCTTAATATTTACGAATGAAATACCTATTACACATTGTTTTACTTCTTTATTGGTTTTAATTATACAATAACATGTTATGAGATTGAGACAGTTCAGCCCATCTTCAATGTTATGTTTTCAACATCCATTTCATGGTGTATGTTTTAATTCATGGATCAAATTAGTTGTAATTTTGATTGAACATTGGAGTGGGATGAGAATCCCAAAATCCCAAGGTTGGAGACATGATCTAGCGTGCAAAGCCATTCAAATTAAATATAAACCTTTTTCTTTACCACAATGAAAATATTTGTAGATGTTTATTTTTTGTCTAAACCATGTCTCACGTTGATAAGGGTATATTACCTGTCTCAATAAAATGTGTTGCATGTGTGTAATATCATTGACATGATACAGCTATGTATTAAATATTATATTTTGCTGTTGAATGTCAGAACTATTTTATGCTGAATCAATCATTTGTTATTTAAACCGGTGATCATACGGAGAAATTCATATTTTGCAGTATGCATAATATCACATTATAATATATCATCTAAAATAAATTATTCGCATTACAGAATTTACTTTTAATCTTGTCTATCCATAGAGCAGGTGTTTTACAGTACCGGAAGCTAGATATATTTGTAACTTTGGATAAACACACACAGAATCTGATTAGGTATCCATATCAAAACCTATTTTCCTTATATATAAATATAAATACCATTACAAATACGAGAATCTACGCTTTCAAACATCAAATTTGCCTCCATACCGTTAAATTGAATTTGTCAGCGTTCATGTTTTGATAAGCGCCTAGATTTGCATATTCATGAATGTTTCCGAAAATAGACGACCTCTACCAAAGATGACGTCACTTATGAGAAAGCACTCCCCTCCTCATGTAAAGACTGTTTTATTCTCCACAATTAAATAATCTGTACTTTACGCTAATGATTATCACTGGATCAGTTCTACAAAATAGCGTAATATGTCAGAATAACCTAAAGTATTCCCAATTGACATATAAACATAAATATCCTCAAACCGTAAGTAAATTTCATCTTGTTTATTTAAATAAATATGAATCTGTAGAGTGGGTTCTTGAACTATTGGTATAATATAATATATATATATATATATATATATACATATATATATATATATATATATATATTAGATGGCCTTAAATGATGATGTTAGCTACAAATTATTTTACGTGAAGTTGTAAAAAAATAATAGAAAAATCCATAAAGTAAGAAAAGCTACTAACACACATAATACACATACAATAACCACTTCTAAACCAACGTTCCAGTTTCTAAATATTGTATAATCATAGGTTCATGATGCCCCATATCACTACAATGAACAATCAAACTCATCAAGAAGCATTACTGGTACTTTTATACCTAGTGTACCACTGATTATCATATTATTGATAGTATCGATATCCAGTGGGATACAATGGACATTCGGCTGACAAGGGATGACACCAATACAATCGGCTCTAGACAGACACGTTGTTAGACATCTAAGACATCGGTTACCAGGGATCTTAGGACTTCCGCGTATACAGAATCTTCCAATTGTAGACCCTTGGGAATAGCCTAAGAATAAAACTATGCTTAGTTTAAATTAGAGATAAATAAACATTTATAGAAAACAGATAGATATCGGCCAGACAACAATCAGAAAGAGGCAACCGGGTTGAAGCAGCGTGATACGGAGATAGGATTATATGCATATTTATATAAATAGATAAAACAATCATTAAAATAATTTGGGTTACCTACAGGGCGGAGTAAAGGTAGTACTCCAGATTGTCACTGTAATTTCAACGTTATTTGACGTTTGCATGTATTCGGGTGTTCCCCAGTTTTCTTGTACGTGAATTACAGTTCCTGTCTCATTCGCCGGCACAAATATTCTGATCTTGTCAGCAGACTAAGCGAACACAACCAGGGTACGCATTCCTTTGCGCTTGACCGAGAGTCGGAAAAGTCAAACCTTTATTGGGACCATCTAAAGCCTTGACCTATTGATTGAAAAATCAGAATACATTATCTTTAGAAGCTTTCCAAATATGGCGGTTGCCCGATTATTTATTGTGGAAATTTCAAAATGACCAACCTGGACACTAATATAGTTGGCCATCGGATCCCATGTTCTAACATTTACTTTCAAGGCAGACATGTCCGGGATGTAACCTTCATTCAGTCCATTCAATATAAAATTAAACTGTTCTGGTTGATGTCCGAGCGACTTCCAGACTCGTACTCGGAATCCTGACATCCGACATCGTTACCGCCATACCCATCGCCGAAACCATTAATGAAAGCTCTTCCTTTAAATAAAAGTAGCAACGATTCCAAGATTTTCGCGAAACGATTCTTTGCAAAATTTGATTCTACTCCGAAATATACATTTACCTTTTAAAACTTTTTTTTAAAGACTAAGTCTAGTCATTTTATATTTAAGTTGATCAAAACTGTGATTTTAATAAACGTTGAAGACATATTTTAATTACACGTATACAGTCAGTCGAGTAATCGAGTTGTGTGTTTGGTGTGTGTGTGTGTGTGTGTGTGTGTGTGTGTGTGTGTGTGTGTGTACACGTATGCAGCAATTCGAGTCAGACTCATCGTCAGACTCAAAGTGATTGTTGTAAACACAAACTCTCTATTATGTTTCTACGCACAAAATACAGGATTTGTGTATAACTGGTAGGATATAACTGATAAACAATAGCTTTAAGACCTTTATATTCGATAAACAAACTGATATGTTTACCTTGATTCGACGTCCAAATTCTGATGTGTGTACTATTGTATCCAAATACAGAGCCAATAAATCGAACTCCAGAATATTGTGTAGGTGGATTGCTGCTACCAGCCCCTGCTCAAAGTAAGACGTTTGTGTGTGTGTGTGAGTGTGAGTGTGGGCGCGCGCGCGCATTTAAAAGAGAATATTGATAATGTTCTCTTATTATTATTATTATTATTATTATTAGGTAGCATATTTGTATATCTCTTAAGTACTTTATGTTATCTGAAAACAAATCAACAACTTTTGTAAACAACTCATACGAACAAAAAGAGATTATTATGGGAAGGACGATAAAGCACACACACGTTAATGATATATGTCAATACTTATATTACACACATTACCAGGTAAAACTAATAACTATCATAGATCGAAATAGAAATATAATTTCGCCATATTCATAATTATTACTTAACTATTCCCTCAGAGTATGTTATTTCACCAGAACTGTGAAGAATACATCGAACTTGCCGATGAACGAAACTGAATTCGCCCACCAAATCGTGCGCTACTTCAATCAAATGAGACGGATCTGTATTAAAATTATATACGTTTTAGTCTGAAACGACCATCAGAAATTGACAAGACGAAGACAGTTTTCCGAAATTAAATCGGTGATTTATTGTTATTAACGGATCATGGCAGAGATTTTTTACCTAATACAGATATTGTCTGCCAATCACTGTCAAAGTCGGCATCGGGAAAACTCGAAGCCATAACTTTGACCCACGCCCTTTGGTCGATTTGGTCCACATCAGCTGTACTTGATCCGGATGTCCATGATTGTTAATCTACGACAGGTAAACGCATCGAAATTCTTACTGCATTAGGCACCTTTGTTTTGCCAATAATTTGCCGATATCCAATAACACACGACCCATCACAATACGAACAACACAATAGAATAGAATTGAATAGAATAAGGATCATGAACATACATTACAATTGTACACTGCAATAAGATAGGATATAGCCAAACAAAAGAGAGAGGCGCAAATGTATTTACTAAAAGAAAACCGTTACCAGTGATATTCCAGCTTCCTCCCCGCACTGAATTGCTGGATCAAATACAATCATACACTGTTGTGTCAACATGATTTTTCAGTTTGTTTAGCTAAAAGCATCCCTTCTTTCTGTGGCTCCTAGGTATGCCTCTTACATATTGTTATACGGATCCTTGGTGTCGCTAATCCGAAAGTTAAATATTCTTGCTAGCAGGATGCTTATTTAATATCACGGCGCCGTTGGTAAAACGCTGCACTCCAAACCTCTAAGCTTTGGATTCGAATTCCTCTATTACCTGTGTCTCAGTGATGTTTCATCTGATGGTCTCATTTCTCCATTGAATCGTATCTCAGCCATGTCTCACTTACTGAGACTAAACGAAGCAATTATTCACTCACTCACTCACTCACTCACTCACTCACTCACTCACTCACTCACTCACTCACTCACTCACTCACTCACTCACTCACTCACTCACTCACTCACTCACTCACTCACTCACTCACTCACTCACTCACTCACTCACTCACTCACTCACTCACTCACTCACTCAATCAATCAATCAATCAATCAATCAATTATTCAATCAGTCAATTACCCACATACTCACTCACTCGTATAGTTCATATGTGATCTTCCGAATCTCTTGACTTGAGACTGGCCATAAATAAGAATCTAACTAGTTTGTAAAACATTATTTAATTTGTACCTAAACAAAACGCTCTTCCGGTGCCAGATTGATTATTCCGGTGTGGTGCATAAAGGACTACGTGTGTTTCGTTATAACTGTAAAGTATCCCACAATAAAGCCAAGGTAGATCATCATCGGCTTGCTGAGAGCTACCTGCTTCAAATATCCAATCTCTGTAATGTCCTCGCTCGGGTTTGATCATCACCTTCACCTTGTCAGTAATAAAACAACGGGAGCCACTATTACTGCCATTCACAAGTTCGACGACATACCGTTAATCGGAAAAACACCTGAGAAAAAGTACGCGAAAACAGAATGAAAACACTTCGATTAACATATCCAATTCGATTTACAATATTTCATAAAATGATACAGATGTAATACGTTCAGTCACCTTGATAGCAACTCCTCGAAGCTCGTGTTCAACATTTACCACATTTATTGAACTTTGCGATTCCATCGAAAACCAATCAGACTGAAAATCGGAATTCTGAAAGCCGCCGGCCAACACTAATATTGTTCCTATGATAAATATTATAAATACACCTTAGAAATAGTTATTGTTATTTTAGGTTATGACAATGGTTCACTTCGGAAACTTAATGAAGTGATATTATTTTTTTACATTCACGGTTACTTACCTAAAGTAATAAATAAAGTGATAATTGGAAAATACCGGTAACTCATTGTGGTAGTGCCACTACACAATGTCTTCGAGAACTAAAGGTAGTTTAATGTAGTTATTATTATTATTATTATTATTACTATTATTAGTATTAGAAGATGTAGTAGTAGCCGTAGTAGTAGTAGTAGTGATGGTGGTGGTGGTAGTAGTAGTAGTAGTTTGTAGTAGTAGTAGTAGTAGTAGTAGTAGCTATAGTAGTAGTAGTAGTAGTAGTAGTAGCTATAGTAGTAGTAGTAGTAGTAGTAGTAATAGTAGTAGTGGTGGTAGTGGTGGTGGTAGTAGTAGTAGTAGTGGTGGTGGTAGCAGTAAAATCATCATCATCATCATCATTATAATCATCGTTAATATTACGACTGTCATTTCGTTCTGTGAATAATGTCTTGCTGTAACTGCAGTAAGTTTAATAACAAATATCAGTAATAACTTAAATTATTCTTAATATTTATGCTAAGTAATTGTTTCTTTTTATTATTTCTCTAACTTCCATGTCACTCGTCCACGTCAAATGTTTGGTAGCCATATCTAACATATTACCGACAAAAATCTCGTGATACCGATTAGCCATTAAAAACTGCAAACATTTAAACCATAAATTTCAGATAAATGTTTCCTTGTATATATGTTACAGTTAATCTGTATAATCAGGTAATATGTATATTACTTGACATTTTCAGTTAATACGTCTAGTTCTAACTTAGATTTAATACAGATCATCCGAAATGTTCAGGTAATATACGTATTACCCGATTATACAGATTACCTGTAACATACATGTATATTTGATTTGGTAATCTTATCTTTTAGCTATTAGCCTGACATGTTTAACAATCCCAATTCACATGTTTGAAATTGGTTATCTCTTTCGTAAATTCGATGAATGATAACAGTATTTATTTATGTTCTTAAAAAAATACTCCTTTAAAATCTATAGAAATTTTAATATTTACGGTTGAATGGCTACGTCCATTTTGCCAGTTTTCTTTTTCCAGTTAAAGATATCAACGCGCACACGTGACTGACTTTATGTATGACATTTATATTAAACAATGATATTTATATTAACCCAAAATGGCTACTACTGATTAGCATTTTTTATTGTTTGTTTTAGCTATTAATCAGTATTATATTATTTTGCCAAATGTTAAAAGTGTGTGACAGAAATCCTATGAAATTGGCACATTTTTAGTTCGATCCGGAATGTGGAATCTACATACAAATGTATTGTTAAAAATAGCTTCTCAAAGACAGGTAAAGACGGTAATAGTATGATAAATACTTACTGTTACTGAATTGACTGTCGCCTTAAACTAAGATATTTGATAAAGTACATCAAAACTGACCTTCCTTTGAAAGCTTTGACTCACATTCAAATATGTTCCTTTTTTTGCAAGAAAACCTAATATTAAGCGATATTTTTATGGTTGTATACATTTTCTACGTACCTTTAAGCATTTAGGGAAATATCTGCTACACAATAGACAAGAACACTTATATATTAAATACTACTAAATCTAGCAGACTGACACAAAAATCTTCGTCTCTTTCTCCATTATCAAAATGATGGCTTCAGTCAAACAATATATAGAGTTACTCGGACACAAACTGGGCGTTTACAAGTCGGTATGGTAAATAGGATCATGTATTTCGGATAAGCAAATACAGACGAAGTGGAAATGTAGATTAGTTGATTGGTGATGAAATACAAATAAAACCATTCAATAAAGATGCATAATATATTCATTTCTGTAAAGAGAAATGTGAAAGTTGTGTACATAAGAAAAAGTTTTGTTTTGTGATCGGAACCTGCTAATTGACCTACATGCTCTTTTGACACTAAGAGATCCGTACATAAATATATATGCAAATACAGACAGACAAGTAAACACCCTGGTGATACACTGACACACAGGCACACAATTCAAGACACGAACGGTCAAACGCACTCGAACAAACGAATATATGCGTACACTTAAACACACACTAACACACACACACTAACACTAACACACACACAAGGCTATCTATAAATAACCTTTAAATATCACAGTAAAGGGTCTCCCAAATTAGTCAGTGTTAAAATCAATTTAAGTCAGAGATATATTTAAATTTTCCTAGAAATAAAGTTACAGTGGTTTTAAAACTTGCTTCGTTAGCATCTCACATGGACAAAGATTTCCACAGTTTTAGTCGGAAATCTTCGGAAAAGTTAGGAATGTCACCTCATCTTTGACAAACACGTCAAACATTCGCCGTGGCCTAGTTTAACCTGTATTATTAATTCGATATTGTTATGGGTAAACGTGTAAAATGGTCTATTGTGAAAATGGATATGCGAGTAATGGCGTATAATAATTACAATAATTAATATAATAATAATAATAATAATAATAATAATAATAATAATTAAAAATACTTCTATTACACCGATATCCTCTATAAAAATCGAGCTCAGTGGCGCACCTAGTACAGGGGTTGGGCAAACTCATAGTCCGGGTACAATGCGAAGTTCATCAACTTAACCTGTTCAGAGAGTGAATTCCAAACAGTAGCGACAACAACTGAAAAAGCACGAATCCCAGCATGAGTTTAGGGAAAACCGAGGTGACCGTGTGACAGCCCTAGCTAAGCAGTTCTGAACAAACTAAAGTTTTAGAATATCCTTAGATGCAATGTTATAAAGAAGGGAGTTCCAGTGATCAAGCCTACTAGTTATGAGTGTTGTAGCAATGGTTTTGGCAACTTAAAGAGAAACATAGCGACGAATACGACGATGGTCACGAATATAATAGAAGCAGGAGCGACATGTCAGAGAAATGTGTTTTCTGTAATTAAAATCGCTATAAAATATAACACCAAGATTACGTACAGTGTCTGATGGTGTGATGCTAGGACTAAGGGTGTTCGTAGTGAAGAAATGAGTAAGTTTGCTTTTGGCTCCCAAAAAACAAGACTCGTTTGTGTTATTGGCTGCGAAATATGTACATAGTGCAATGCCAGCCAACTTGCCAAAGCAAACTCTGCGGGAAATACTTTAAGGAACGTATGTTTGTTAATTCGCCGTCTTTGGCACGATCCTTTTTGAATGTGTCAGGCTCACAGAAGATGCCAATCCGACCATATTTGTCAAACATCGTGATGCTAAGCCTCAAACGAATAAGCATTTTGATGGAGAAATTGAATAGAAAACGTATGAGCGATAATAGGGTAATCTTGGGAACAAACTATTGGACATTCACCAGTTCACACGTTTGTGAATAAGTAAAATTGCACTTATTCACAAAACATTTAAATCTACTCAAAAGTTTCTTAGGGTTGTGTATTGGACACTGTTAAACTGTTAAAATAGTAGATGTGCCACCGAGGGCGGACACATCCCGGTACAGGACACATATGGGAGAGCCTGTTACATTTTGTTGGCAGCTTTATGTTTACATAGCCTTTCTTTAACTCAGCCCTAAATCCTGGAGCAATCTCGAAACATTCACTCACTGAATAATTAATGAAGTAGTTATTTTTGTTGGTTAGTTTCCGGTGGCAGAATCAACTCTTTAAAATTTCGGATCTGTCTCTAAGATTAAACTATTTGCTTCTTTCTTCGGATAAATAACGCCTAATCTTCAACATTTATTAATTTTAGATCATTACTAATAAGGACGTTTTGGTAAATGTACATTATGTTTGTCCGTTGCTTCTGGTAAAATGTTTTAGTACAGGTGTACTAAATACGATCGCAGATTTGTTTGACTTAGCCAAATGACATTCCGCGTTTTCACATTCCCGGGCTATTTCTAGTATAAAATCTAATACTAATTCCCCCTATATTGATCATATAATAATAATATTAATATTTAATAATAATATTAATATTTAATAATTGTATTAATATAAATATAATATCTATATATCACAATCCAAAGCCAATACACACCATAATAAGTCATACGCGCGTCAGTAACATTTCCACAATAATAATAATAATATATTTAAATTTCCTTTTACTAGACTCAGGCTTGAATATTCTTGTACAGTAGCTGATACACTGCTCATATTTTAGAAACTGCTACCAGAAATTCTCTATCTTTTGTAAATATGCAATATTTGTAGTATGACTAAACTGCTGACTCCCCGAAAATGGTTATCAGGTAGGCTGGTGCGGAATCAACAGCTCATTGATATATATATATATAACCGGTAGAAATACTTCAACAAATCATTCCCGAACAAGTCTTTCTGGTCACGAATTTTGCTATCTCACTAATCTTCTTATCTTTATTTAGTTCGAAATATCCTTGAAAGAAAATGCCTTAATCAGTGAAAATCTCCCAACCATGTGTAGAGTTCGACTTTGTCACAACATAGTTACTCATCTTATAAGTTGTTGTTTGCGAAACTTTCGAAAGAAAACAGCCAAAGTTTCCAACTAGTTTCTAAACGTTTACGGACGGATGACATAAGAAGATTTACTTTTCAGTTTCTACCATAATTTCAATCTTCACAATAATATTAAATAAACTTTTCCTTGCCAAAAATGTCTAAGTCTATGGTTGAAACCTGCCAATATATGTATCTTACTAAGAACCGAACACTGATCTGGAAATTGACGATGCAGTGCTCGAAGTATTCGATTATGGAAGTGGAGAACAATTTAAAATACTCCCATGTGTAACAGATCATAAAATTGTGAGTCGTTGGAAGTAGATTTTAGAATCATAACGCTCACCCATATTATTCAGTTCTTTTATTTTAATATTTTAAACCGTTGTTCTCAAGTAAATTGGCTGGTATATTATTGAACGAATTTGGTTTTAATGGCGATGTATGTCAACTTGAAATTACAAAACTCCCGTACTTCAACTTGTATGTGAAATTCCTTAGCTGCTCAAAATGAGCTTCATGGTGATTATTATTGTAATGCTAATGTAATTAACTCTTTTGCAATGGTACATAAACTATTTCATCATTTTTATTTTATCTGACATGCCTTATATGCACATACCCATTCGTGTCACACTTGATCAGACAAATATGTCCCTCAGAAGAACATATTTATAAATGTTTGGTAAAATAATTATTCCTTTTTATTCGTATTTTTTTATTTAAAAATATTTACAAACTTTTTATTGAGAAAAAATGTTTTATTATTATAGATATCTCTACAAATGATTTATTTACCAATCATGATCACATAAAATATCATTAAGCTTCTGTCATAAAACTAGTAAAGATCGTCTCTCATTTCATTAAATACTATACATGTAACACATAATGATTCCATTTATATAATGATATCACAATAAATCTAAATTAAAATCATATTTTTTCGGTTTCAGTTTCAGAAAGGTAAATTTCATGACCTTGCCGTTATTAGTAAAGGGAATATTTGTTTACATGAGTAAATGAGCTTTGTTAACTTATATTAATACAATACAGCATAAATATCTTCATTCTGATGACCGGAATCTATAAGTCTTAGGATCCGCCGATCTTACAGAATTTAGCGTTACGCTATAGATATATTCCCGACAACAATACATCGAATGACACCTCCGGCGGGAAACAGGAGTTGATTATATATAAATAATACTTGTTTTGGCCAAAGACAGCTTTATTTCTATAACAATTTATACCAAACAGGTAAAATTGTTATGGGGATTTTAGTATTATAATTGATGATGTCCTAAGTTTGATCCATAACTGTATCATGTCAATGATATTACACACATGCAACACATTTTATTGAGACAGGTAATATACCCTTATCAATATGAGATATGGTTTAGACAAAAATTAAATATCTACAAATAATTTCATAGAGTTCACATCACTCAGTCAATTCATTTTGGTAAGGAAATAGGTTTATATTTAATTTGAAAAGAGATATGGTTGATAACATCTAATTTTTGGGGGAAATTCATTATCTGAAATATTCTTTGAGATGTCATCTGGAAGGAGAATGTCCTCCACATGCTCTTTAGAAAGCTCACAAAGGCGAAGCTGAACAGCTTTACGTGCTAGATCATGTCTCCAATCCTCGGGTTTTGGGGTCCTCATCGGCTTAGCCACCCACTGCTTTGTTATCTTTGGAAAAACAATATTATACCTCAAGGTCCCATATTTTGTTCTGGCATTACTGTAATGATCAAGTACAGCGAGTTATGTTCTTGCAACCATGTCTCTATAACTGAAACTTTGGCACTTTGGACAATACTTATCGATTAATGCATAAAAGCATGAGCAAGACTCTATGTCAGCAGACTTCCGAAGGAACGGATATGACAAAACATTCAACTTCTCTAGTCATTAGTTTACTAGTCAGGTATAAGATTATGGATATTTCAATGCAATTCAAATAAATCCACTTCAACGATCAATCAAAATAACAACTAATTCGGTCAATGAATAAAAACACGCAATGACATCGAAATTAAAAATACAGTAATGAAGATGGCCTAAACTGCATCGATCTCATACATGTAATTGTCTAATTACAGCTAATAAAGGAATATAAATATGTTAATAGATATTTCATTCATGAATATTAATAAGGGGGTTTGATTGTGGGTAATTAATACATAAATATAACTTACTTCTGAGGCAGGTTGCACAAAACAAAGCAATATTTTTCCTTTATATTTATACATTATCCATAATCCACCCCACCCCCAATTTTCATGAATGAAATACCAAATAACACAATATTTGATTCATTTATTGGCTGTAATTTGACAATTTCCTACTTGAAATAGACATATTTCACTAGCTTGTGAAATGAACATCTTTATGTTACAGGTTTATGCTTTTAACCCGATTAAGATTCAAGAAGGAAGTATTTTTTTGGGTAAACTTTATTTTATACCTCAAAATAATCAACTTAATTCAGATATATCTTGCTAAATTGGTTGGCAGATAATTAAATAGTCCATATTACAATTCAGATTAGGCACTAAGTGGTTTTGTTTCAATAATTACAACTTAAACGAAACATTAGGTGGTACAAACATTAGGAATTATTTTGTATTTGAAGGAAATATATTTTAAGGAAGTTAATATGGCAATACAAATATGTCCATGTTAATTAAATGAGCTACCAACTACATGGACCTACTCTTATTTGTTTAATCCCGTACAAAGATGACCATCTATGTAACCATAACAAAATGTGAAAAACCTCAGACTTGAAATGATATTGACAAATCCGAATTGGGATGAACTAATTTTAGTTTCTTCTACCAACTATCCAATTTAAATTTATTATCCCATGGCATCGTGAAAAAAGATTATCCGAGATTAGTTTTTTTCCGTACGCAGACAGTTTGATACGCAACAAGTCGGCATTGTGATGGTTTTTCTGCTTCTTAAAACATAAAATGATACACAAAATCGATTCACAAAGCCAAGCACTGCTGACCTCACAATTCAAGGTCAAGGTCGATAAAACAAATGGCGTCGATTTCGAAGCTCATTTGCCGCAGAAAATCAACCGTCTTCCATACATGAAAACCATATTGGAACACAGCGGTCTTTATACATAAACATGTTGATAATACATTTTTTGATGATTGACAATACAGTGTAAATAAAAACGTCATTTATTGATATGAAAATCGAGCAAAGTCTTCCTTTAAACGTTATCCCAGATAACATAATAAATAATACCCATCATTAATTAATCATTAATTGATTGTTTGTTTTGTTCAACCAAACTAACCTTGACCCGTACACTTCACGGTCAAAATTGAAAGCAACAAGTTGCCAGATTGCCTTATTCGCTAATATGTTAATACTATTCGAGTCTTGGTTAACAAGTGTGTCAGGGAATGAGATTCGCGCAAGTGGGTATGTCAGTTTGTACGAGCATATTCATATATGTTTGCGCGAATGGATTTACATACGCATGTTCAATATAGATGGATAGATGGATGGATGGATGGATGGATGGATGGATGGATGGATGGATGGATGGATGGATGGATGGATGGACGGACGGACGGACGGACGGACGGACGACGGATGGATGGATACATTATAAAACATACAAGTAGACAATACAAGTAGACAAACATAATACAAGAAATAACAAACATAATAGATATGTTGCCGAGGAGTGGCATAGCACAAGGCTGTCAATCTGTGAAATCCTCCCCCCTCCCAGGTGGCTTCATAAAAATGTATGGCGATGTCTGGGTTGATTGTATGACCAATAACATCACATATTATTATTATGATAGCTTCCAGAAATGTTAGTGATAATTTTAATATTAATTATATAATAAATAATAATTATTGGTGATACTAAGAATTAAGGCAATACATATTTTATATTAATAATTATTTATCATCATCATCATCGCCATCACCATCATTCCTTTTCTAGCTAAAACAACGTATTATCAATAATATTACAAAATTGTGAGAAAACAAATCATTCTTTATAAATAAAATTGGATACGTGGTGTAATGAAAATATCGTGTTGCCATCAGTATTGGCTGTATTTATTGAGGATGTTGGTGTTTAGTTTACATATGAATGGTATTTAGTTTTTGCAGCCACTGAGTTTTGAGTTACTGACGTCATCACCAACGCTGATCTACTAGTGTATCGGTTTGGGAGCAAATACTTTGACAGACCCAAACTGGTGCCGGAAAACTCCTTTTATGATGAGCTCGTCATTTCCCAATTGCGTTATCTCGTTTGTATCATGACAATTATATTTATCCATGTCCATCGCATCGTTCTTCTGCTCTCGTACATCTGGATCTATTTGGAGGTGGACGTAATGACGTCTGTCCCTTGACCGGTTGCCATGCTTGGGGAGTTCGCTCAGTTCTTTGGCGTTTGGGACTCCTGCCACAATTGATCGGGTTTGTATACGTATGCGCTTCCTCACATATTCTTCCATTGATATGTCAGTCATCAATAATGCGTCACTCAGGTACTCCTCAACACATATACCGTTTCTCTCACTAGTCAGTCGCTTCTTATCCAAACTGGTGAATTTATTATTATCTCTTTCACTGAATGCTCTTTTGAACATTTGCGACATTCACGAGATCAATTCCTTTTTTCCCCGTAAAAGCTCTTTCCAACTCGAAGCTTAAAAGGAAATGCCTTCTCCATGGAGTTAGACTTTGGGGTTTGTAATCTGATTGGCACGACTGAATGTAAAACTAACGAAATGATCAATGATCAATTTAGACGAAATGAAGCCATGTTTTGTTGTATTCATTCATAAGCCGAATACATCATATCGTTTATAACAATTAGAACCTAAACCATATCCTTAACCATCACGTGTGGGTAATCATATAATAACATATTGCATCGCTATATTTTGGTCTAAGATCCAGGAGTATGTCAATAAACGTGTTTGTGCATATATATATATATATATATATATATATATATATATATATATATATATATATATATGTGTGTTTTGTGTGTGTGTGTGTGTGTGTGTGTGTGTGTGTGTGTGCGTGTGTGTGTGTGTATGTGTGTGTTTTAGGATACAAATAGAGAGACACTGGCGCAGAACATGAACATATATACGTAAACCTATACATTTGACTCGACTACTCATCAGCCTGTGGGGCACAGCTAATTCGATTTTCGTAAGCGACAAATATGTCACGCCCACAGGAAAGCGCTACATGCAGGCTACGTATAAAAGCGGAAGTACGGAAAACATACCATTTGATACCAAAGTTCGCAGTAAACAACACGTGCGTGTGGTTCAATGGCGACGTACTACATACATAATATAACTACTTTGACAACACAGTTTATATTCAACAGTAATTTTCTGTGGTCTAAAAGAAAGCTATATATAAATATTTCGATACCTGAAATGCTGACCTCAGCTTTATTCTGGGTTCGAATAACTAAACAAATCCTACCTATAGGAACCGTATCGTGTGTGTGTGTGTGTGTGTGTCTGTGTGTGTATAATATCGTATTTTAGCCTTTATTCTGGGTACCAGTAATTCTTGTTTTATTAATCTCAAACATTTAGTGTACGTTTTATCTATCAGTTTTCGTCAACGAACCGAGTTTATGCTCACTGAATTATTTATTTTGCAAATGATGACCATTGAGCGAGATACTATTATCTAATCAACGATTCTGTCTGTACACTTGAGTAATTGATTATCGTTCACCTGTTGTCACACTTAACTGTACAGAGAAGCGCTAAGAGATCCGTATTGCCTGACATGACTATTGTACGTAACAGTAACGAAACAGCCGAAAGCATATACGCAATATAACATTCGAGCTTCAGGGATATTCCTACTAAAACGAATGGACCAAGTAACGATGATACTGAAATTTATAAATAAACAAAACGTTAATGATCGAAGTCCTTAGAATATCAATGACGGAATCGATTCAATGTCAGTTTTATTTAATATCATCATAGGCATATGGCTGAGGGCTCCTCTACTGGAACTCGAGATGACCAGTACGAAGCCTTTTACTGATGAATGAAAGAACCCATAAAACAACTGGTGACTCTGGGGTGCAATCCAACAACACGAGATGCAGTATATAAAACGCTACGACCTTTATTCGAATAAAGCAATAACAAACAATAACAGTAGCATCCCTTTATTGTAGATACTGAAATGTTATACAACTGTAAGACAATTGTTCGTCGCATGTATCATTCTAAACTAGCAGCATTCATATCCAACCACACGACATCATTATTTATTACCATAATGGCACGCAGGTAATCTGTTTGAGAAGTGTCTCTCCTTCGGTTCCTAATTGTCCCAAAACCAACCTTTTGTTGACAGCGTTGATGTCCAGCAACTGGCACTCATCGTTTCGTGGACAACCAATCACTCCTACACAGGTAGGCCGGGAGAGACATAATGAAACACATCGTATTCTACTCCGATAACAATAGGCATTACCGACAGGTAAAAACATCCCTTTTGTATATTGATTGGTGGAACCTAGAAATAGAGATGTTGTTGCAGTTAAATTAAAAAAATGTAAAGTAAACATCTACAAACAAATGCATATCGTCATTCATTCCCTAACAAAACCGGGAGACTCTAAGTGGTAGCGCGTTGGACCACATATCGATACCACCCGTGTTCGAATCTCGGCGTTGGCATATCCGAAGGGTGTTTCATCTTTGACTTCGCTTCATTGCCATTGGGGGTCGCTCCGTCCATTTAGCACAAACGTGGCTGTAAAACATCACTCATAATCCATACATAAAACCTATATAATCCAGTCATAAGCGATCCCGAAGTTTATGCGAGCACTATCGACATTTTATGAAGTTTTTACAAAAACAAGTCTGAAAATACTTCTTACAAAATGATATATTAAATTAAAACAATTAGGGTAATTTCACCTAAATCGGGCCATCTCCCTAAAACTGGCCACTTTTGGTGGCCCAGAAATTGCTAATTTCTTTTTCGTGTGGATGAGAGTGATATGTTTTATGGTGCCACCTACTGGTACAAACGACTCTTTATTCAAGAATTAGCACGTTAAAGAAAGGGTGGCCAGGGTTAGGTGAAAAGTACGTATTCACCGGCCAGAACTGGGTAAAATGTGGCCAGGATATGGTGAAATCCCAGATTTGGTTTCAGACTCATTTAACACATGATCGCAACATTCAAATAACACTTACACCTGATGGTCAGGTTTGGGTTAACTTAATTGTTTTGCTGGGAATTTGTTTTATTAGATACCTTGAATAATGAATTATTAGGAACTGTTCGAAAACAAAGTGGCCAGGATTTAGTTAAATTACCCCATTGTTGTTCGTTATTCATAATATATTATATATTTCATGATTTAAACTTCAGTATCCGAGATTGATCGTTATTTCTGCTTCAATGCCTTCATTTTAGACACCACTGAGGGAACATCTCATAAAAACCCTTTCTTCGTCAAAAAAGTAATAGAAACAGATTTTTTTAATAAGTTAAATACATGTTTATTTCGATGACGATAACACCCAAAATAATCCTAACTGTTATCATTGTTGTTGCTATTTTTGTTGTCGTTGTTATTACGTGCGCCAAATATAGACGGTGACGCTAAATACTATTTCCTGGTATTGGCAGTCCTGGCCTCCTTGGATCCCTGGGTATTGCCACTCCTGGCCTCCTGGGATCCCTGGCCTGACCCAGAAAATGATTTGGGTGAGTGAGTAGTTTGCGGAGTCTCGGCACTGAGTTCGGTTGAGTTGTTTAGTTTCGGGTCCTGATCGCGCCCGAGCGACTCCCTCGGGAAACAGCCCATAAACATGGACATGAATCGGATATGAACTCACAATCTGGAAGTTTGCACTGCCCCTGCTCTAACAATTGTACTACTAGAACGAACCTGGACTAATCTAAATATAATCAAATCAACTAATCCGAATCGACCGTGTTATGACGTATATCTCTCATATAATTTGTTTGCGTCACAACAAAAGACCATGGACATATCATTATTGCGGAAATACTTACAAAGAAATCACATGAAGCTAAATTATTTTGAACGCTAGTACCGTGTGTTGGAAAAACAAACATGGCCGAAATAAGATGGACCTATCGGAATATTTTAGTGTCTGTTATATATTGTACTCTTCACCTGACGTTTTTGTTAAGAAACGTCCGTGTGTACTATACTAAATTAGGATAAATATGGTTAGTTATATCGTATTAGTTGAAATGTGGATAATAGGACATTAGGCTTTACCAGGTCCATGACGATCATCAAATAATAATAATAATAATAATAATAATAATAATAATAATAATAATAACATATTTTTAATAAAGCCCCTTTAATAGCAGGAGCCATTCAAAGGCGCTGTACAAATAATATGTAATATAATAATACCCCAAATAATATGTCTGTCTATCTATCTGTGAAAGCAATCTTTAATATTTGTGGTTTTAGAACGGATTGAACATTTTCAAAAGACAACGCATTTCTAATATTCGCCGGCAACTATTCCACAAAGTGGGGACTGCAACACTAAACGCACAATTACCCTTTCCTTTAATATATTTATAAGTTATTAATAACATTTTGAAATGGATACGCTATCTAACAGGTAGTCAATGTAGTTTTTGAAGAATTGTGGTAATATGATCATATTTTCGAGTATTTGTTACAATGCGAGCTGCACTATTCTGAATTCGCTGAAGGCGATTAATGTTATAATGAGATATGCCATATAACAGGGAGTTACAATAGTCTATACGAGATGTAACAAAGGCATGGACTACAGTTACAAGTGATTCTTGTGTCAAGAATGCTTTTAGACAGTGGATGTTCTTAAGATGGTAGTAGAGAGCTCGGCATATTGATGTAACAAATGGATCGAGTCCGACATACAGGGAAACAAATCTTTGATCATGACAGAAATCTTAGTAATATATGTGTGGATATTTCAAAGGGAAACAAACAGAAATGGCTGGCTACCTCAGGGAAGTGACATATAAGGAAGACACCTCCATCGTATTTTATATACTACTTCACCACGGGAACTAATTCGAAATAAATTTAAATATAAATTTCGTGGAGAAAATCTTCTCAGTTACCTAGGTGATGGAAAACTCACCGTAATATAGTGCTACGTCCTCGATATGCTGACTAAGATCTTATATAGACATTCCTATGGCTACAATGCATAAAAATAGTATAAAGTGTGTGTGTGTGTGTGTGTGTGTGTCTGTGTGTGTGTGTGTGTGTATGTGTGTGTGTGTGTGTGTCTGTGTGTGTGTGTGTGTGTGTGTGTGTGTGTGTGTGTGTGTGTGTGTGTGAGGGGGGAGGTATTTCTAAGGTCATCGGAGTGATTCTGAGATGCTTCAAACATGTTCCAATCTCATTGTATAATGACATTTGCATACTTTTAAATTATGTATTTTTTAAATAATATTATTTGTCGATATTGCTTAAAAGAAAATTATGAACCGACTCGGTACCGTTAATTCCAGTGTACAGGTCAATACAGGCGGGTATGTGCTAAAATACGGAAACTTAAGGATCGATGATTGTCGAATGGTCCTCGAACATTTAGACCGACGTTATAGCGACAATCGTCGGACTGACAACGTCACAGGTCGGTCGCATCCGACGTAGCCGACGTTTTCCGTAACACCGAGCATTTGATTAGATCTTTATGGCAGATCTGGAAGCGTACGACTATCTATAAAAGCGTACATCGTACAATAACAAAAAAAAACGACGAAAAAGATCAGTATTGCAGATCTTCAGAAAACTGATGAAGGTGACACAATAATTATAGATCGTCATTCCAAAAGAGAGGGGCAACTAATAAACGATCAAAACAAAGACAATCGTGTCTAGGATTATAATAATAGACTTACATAAATTAAAAGATGCTGTCTTCCATATTGTTACGATAATTTCGACGTCGTCTGACATCTGGCTATATTCCGTCGTTCCCCAGTTTTCTGGTATCTGTATCCTAGTTCCGGTCTCGTTTGCCGGCACAAATATCCTTATGCTTTTAGCCGAATATCCGAATAGTACGCCTCCATAGGTTGTACCTGGATAGACGTTCCTTTGACCTTGGCCGACCGCAGAAAAGATGAAGTCCACATTTGGACCGCTCAAGGCTTTAACCTGAAAATTAGATGCGCCGCTTAAGTAAACCCCGGGTAACATTCGTATCCTTATGTTATACTGAATCGTGTATTCCTGGATATATGGCATACGTATAAAGCTATTTGGTTGAAGCTAGACACTAAACCTGGACATTGATAAAGTTAGTCGGCGGATTCCAGGATCTGATGTTTATTTTAAGCTCCGACATGTCCGGAATGGTTCCATTAATTATAAAACGAAACTGTTCCGATTCTTGTCCAAACTCGGAATTCGGCAGTTGGACATTTGTATCCATCCCTGTCCCGAGCGAAGCCATCCCGAATACACAGAATGTAGGCATATCCTGGAGATAAACATAGAGATTAGATAATACCAAAAAAATAACTATACATTATAATTTCTAATAGCTACAAATATTAATACCAATACTAAATCTATAATGCCAGCTTGTTGAATAAAACTTATTTATAACATTAATTATGACCTTCATGCGACAAATATATATATATATATATATATATATATATATATATGGAGATAGAGAGAGAGGAGAAAGAGAGAGAGAGAGAGAGAGAGAGAGAGAGAGAAGAGAGAGAAACCGTTATTCTGACAGGGTTTGTCACATGATAATATGACGGACAAAAGTGAATGTCGGAATGTCGAGTCATGATCTGCTCATTGGAAAGATCACACACTTGAATTTGTTATTAGACATGAATGATTATGATTGGCTATGATTGGCAATGGAAGAATCGTGTGTTAAGTGTGTATGGTCAAGGACGATTGTAATTGGTTACGATATAGCAATTATCGCGTGATGGCGGATTAATGAACCATTTCTGACATGTCGGTATGTCTTGCATGACTAAACAAGCGGAAATATTTGGCAACATTTTTGTGTTGTCGGATTATCGAGTTCATTTTACATTCATTGGAGAAATGAAGAATCGAAGTCGGAACGCGGAAGGTACATTTACTGGATAAACGATATGAACTGCAAACCAATACATCAACAGTATTGCAATATGTGATGTCAACCGGAGACCATTTTAGAGACAAACACAAATTGCGTGACACGTTTCTCATAGTATTTTAGTTTCCAAGAGTACGACGGCAAATTACGCGAGAAATATCTTCAATCATTACCAACTGCACTGGAAAAAAGAGTAAGCCTACCTCGATTAGGACCCCAAATTCTGACGTGCGTCTTGCTGTACCCAAACACTAAGCCACTGGTTACAACACTTCTACTTATCTTCGCTGTTGGGTTGCTGGCCGAACCTGAAATCAGCCGGAAGAAAATGTTTGATCAGATGTTTACTATCATTCAGCAATGTCCAAACGTTGTACGATTGATTATGATCGATATATTACGGCCACTTTTGTGCTCATGATAGGCTAAATGGGCCGAGCGACCTCAAAAGGTAATGAAGCGAAGTGAAAGATGAAACACCCTTCAGATATGCCCACGCCGAGATTCGAACGCAGGTGATAGTGATCTCTGGTCCAACGTGCTACCACCTAGACCACGGAGGCGCCCCCACACTTTGGACGGAGCGCTTGTATCATTAATAGCGGTTGAAGTTGCCACTTATCGCCAACAACGTAACAACCGTCTATAAAGTCACATTTTTTTCTGATGGTCGAAAACATTGACCTGAAAGAAAACTAGACCGAACACGGCCGACGATTTGATGGCTTATAATAGGACAGGAATAAGACAGATTGTCTGCACACACAAAATTATAGTGCACACATCTCAATGCATCTCCGTATTTATAGGTTCATAACTCGAAGCGCAGCCGAATGCTCGGTCTAGTTTTCTTTCAGATCAATGGTCGGAAATAAGATCTTTATTTTCAAATTATACGTTTTAAATTAATGGCCCTACTAATGGCATTTAATACTGTCAACGATTCATGACTTTCTTATTCTAAAACCGTAACATACCAACGCCCTCGGCGTAGATGGTATCCTCAGTCTTAAGAGGATTGCACTTTATTTGTAGCTCAACTAGGTCGGGTATTGTCGCCAATTTATGTTCAAGTTCAACAAAGTTAGGCGCTTCTGAAATAAAATATCAATTTATAAATGAAGAAATTTGTCGAAAAAGTTTGGTAAAGACAAAATACATTGTTATAGATCAGTACATAGCCGCATATTATTGATGTCCGTTTTTAATAATTTTGGGAGATTTACGGTCAAAAATCTATCTTCTCCGGGAATTATTTAAGAAAATTGTATTGCCTTTCAGATTAAGCTGCGATAACTTCCTTGTTCTTCAGCTTGGTGAAGTACGTGAAACTCAAATAGTACAATATTTCAAGTGATAAAATCTTAAGCGTCAACAAATTAAAAATACCAAACATTAGTAAATATGTATTAACATCAAGCTTCCTGGTCTTCCCTCAATGTTAGCCTAGGAAAAGTAAGTTTCTATTAAATATATTGTGAAATCTGTGTTTATAATAATAAATCGTATTATTATTATTATTATTAATATTATTAATATTATTTATCGGCGTTTTAAAACAGATTTAAAACAATCTGTTTCCCAAAATGTGAGGGACTACTATGTCGAAGCCACAATCGCCATAACCACTCAAAGTGAGACACACAATCCGGGACCTGTATGTGACTGCATAACCTGAGTTTTGATAATTACCTTCTAAAGGACAAAATCTAACTATTAATAAAATTTTGACAACCAATATAAAATTTGAAGAAATGGCGTGACATGATCATGGTATATAATATGTTGCACTATGCAACCTGCACCATTCTCAGTTCGCTGAAGACAGTTGATATTATAATACGATATACCATATAATAGTCTATATAATGGCATAAACCACTGTGTGTGTATGTGTGTGTGCGCGCGCGCGTGTGAGTGCTTACCTTTAACTTTTATGGATATCCAATCAGTGTCGAAATCCGGAATAGGAAAGCTAGTTGACTTCCAAGCCATGACCTTCGCAAGGACTTCTTGTTCAACTTGGTTCCATGCGAGTGAAGAATTTGGACCAAACGTCCATGAAAGTGTATCTGGAGAGTATAAATATTGTCGGATTAGTTTGAACATAAGTGAATGGATTTAATCAAAGGATACATGATGAATACATATAAGTAAAGCATAGTAGTATTTATTTCCAATTATGTATACATCTTAATGCAAATGAAGTACTATTTCTCCGTTTCATTTACGCAAATTGTTTGACAGACTCAACATAGTTATGTAAACATACGGGCATTTACAGTGTATCATTTAATGGTGGTTTTATAGTCTTAAGTGAAGTATTCCTTCTTGGCAGATATTTGGAATGTTCTTTATCTTAGATTTGTGGAAGGTAATCCATATAATTGTGAATTGTGCATACCGGATGAATCACAAGAAATTGCAAAAGAAACGTTCAATTAATTAATGTCCCAGTGATTATTTATCAAAATGTTATAGTAAAAGTTTAATAGACACGTATATTAGTATTTCCTTCAACCCTTCAACTGTCAAACAATCCGTCAATCATTAACAAGCCTGACTACCTCAAAGAGGAAAACGCAGATGGTCTGTAAGTTAATATTTCCTCCTGAAATCTAATTATAAGTATTTGTATACTTTTGATGAGATGGTAAATTGAATCGCGTTGGTTTGTTGGATTTTTTTCTGTAATAAATATACTAAATACCTGAATAGTTATGACAGTCTTAATAAAAAATGTTGTAATACTTCTCCTTTTGGTGAAAAAATGGGTTTAGTAAACAATTAGTCATTCATAGGATCAACTGATAATTCTAGCGTTAACCAGGAGACATCATGATCTCATCAACATATGGTTATAATAATTATACTGTGTACCCATACAAAACGCTCTTCCTCCTTTGTATTGCGTGTTCTTCTTGGGGGCGAAAAGACGTACATGACTGATGTTATAAGTATAAAGTAAACCACAATAAAGCCATGGTATGTCATCGTCAGCTTGTTGAGACGTACTCGCTTCAAACAACCATTCGGCATACGGTCCAGCGAGTGGCTTTACCAATACCTTCACCTGCCATCATCATAAGACGAAGAAAAGACAACATTTATGGAGTAAAATTAGAGTAATGGGTGATGCGTCCAAATTTTAGGGTGATTCGCAATTTGTACGTAAATCGCACGATGTCCACATCGATAATGATGATGATAATAAAGATGATGATGATGGTGGTGATGATGATGATGATAACATGAAATAGATTAAATTTCCAACCAGTAAGATCGTCATAAAGGCGGGCCTTAAATGTTATAAATTACATCAGAGACAAACATTTGTCTGACCTTGATCGGAACCTCTCCCAGTCCATGGTCGACATTATTTAAATACTTCGTCCTACTTTGGGACTCCAATAATATCCAATCCGATACAAAATCAGCAGGTTTAATCCCGAAAATTCCAAGTAGACCAAAACCTGCAGTCAAATGAAACCAAATATCGATTTTTAGCACATCCATCAATATCAACATTCGTTTTTGTGGCTTCCATTACACTTGTGTTTAGTTTTCAATACGCCAGATATTACTTTCCCTACCTCTGTTATTTAATACTGATTCAGTTGAGGCATCACGATACATAAATGAGGGGGGGGGGGGGGATTTAGTTATTTTGTCTCGATTCAGTTGTCTTTCATACGTTACCAAAATTAGCTTCGTTTAAATCGATGTTTTTCGTAATTAAAAAAAAATACTTATTAGTTAATGATTTTATTAAAACAAACATGTCAAAGTTTGTTCTTAGACTTTCTTTATTTCTTTATTGGTGTCCTCATTTTACTTTCTGTATTCCACGGGTAACAAAGATAATTAATCCGTCATTATCTAATGCTATTTTCTCAACATTGATTGTAGAACATTCAAATTCGTCGCTTAAAATTACAGAGAGAACAGATGTTGTCTAACTAAACAAATTTGTATCGAAAAAACTTAAATTATTAATCATAGAACCGAAACAGTCTTAGTTCGGGTGAAAGATAATATTATGATTTAACGGATCAACTTAAGCCGGCACAAATAGCTATTCTATCCCTATACGTTTGATGCAGTTAATCACGGTGTACTATATTTTCAATTGTTAGATATATTTAATTTACCAGGTATAGCATCTGAATGGATGCAGTCCTATTTACAATAATTTAGTCTGTTAATATTATTTTATCTTAAAACATTTTTATCTTCTCCTATAATAGTTTTTTTCTTTCTTTTCATAGTTTACGCACGCCTTCTTGGAAGATCGTATGTTCCAATTTGTTATATATATATATATAAAATATATATATATATATATATATCGCCTTAGAGTAACCTTCTTACAGGTTATATAGGGCGCTATATAGATTTTGTTTATTATAAATTTGTATATTATATATATATATATATATATATATATATACCTTCAATCCTGTTACAAATTTTAACTGAAAGCTGAGATCGCTTATCATTCTATACAAAACCGCATAAAAATAGAATAAGACTAACTTACTTGTCAGCATTAGAGTCAGTATATTCGTAGAAAGAAGTAAACTCATTGCACCTTCTGTTGACCAAATATTAATATCCCTGATACTGTTAACAGGTTTTTTCTTCGGCAACCTTCTCCTATATATTGAACTAATTTGATCAATTCTCTTCCAGAGACTGACTTAAGTTGAGTGGTTTCTTATTGCCAAGAGATCGGGTAGAATGTGGTCGACTTGATTATCTCTCTTTATCAATAATATTTACTGACAAAAGGTCCTCTGATTCTGAAAGATGCTGTGACAAGAATTAGCCGAATAAGTTGACTTTCGATGTGTGCTAGTGTTTGTGTGTGTGTGTGTGTATGTGCCCGTGTGTGTGTGTGTGTGTGTGTGTGTGTGCTTGTGCGTGCGTGTGTTGTGTGTGTGTGTGTAGCTGTATATGTTACGTGCTGCATGCGTTAATCCATTATATAACAATAACTGACCTATGTATCTGGATTAGTTCACTCGGATAACAAATAAAACCAACAGACCGATCCATTTACCCCTGGCGCCACTATGTGGCCTAAGAATCATCGTGTTGCATGGCGATTTACTGGTGTAGTGCCCGATAAATGTCTTACTGATAAGCTGTATATAGGCTATTTACCAGCTATATTTGGATTTTATTTATAGTCCATTAAGGGTATGTGATCTCCAGATCATAATTTGGCATTTAATAGGAATGGCATAGACTCCGTCTAGTAGATATATGCCACTAAACTAAGTAACGTTCAGCGCCATTTCCATGGCTGTCATAATCCGGTCTGTCTAGTTCAAACATATTTTTATAGAACATTTACCCTCTGACATGACAATGTGAATGGATAAAATCAATAATCACATAGATTATAATTCAATCGGGCGATTCCTATTAGTATAACATTGATATTTATGTATGATCTCTTGTATTGAAAGTGAACTGTTTTATTTTCTGAATTAGCCGTCCGTGCAATGTTTACTACATGTAAATGTCAAGGGTGTTAATACTCTAATGCAATAAAAAGTTAAATTTTACAGGTGATACATATATGATTGGTTCCCAGGTACAAATAAAATAATATTTCCAAAACTTGCAAATTGCCCTTTATATCTACATTATATATATATTTTTAAATAAAGTTTAATTTTAAAATCATTTAAATCATTGAAACCCATGCAAAACAATCCCCTACGAGTTAACATGAATAACGAAGGCTCAGCTGTGTCATTCATCTGCAAAAATCAATAAGCTCAATCATTGGGTTATATCCTGGTAAATATTATGTTAAATTGTTTGGAAAGACACTATCGTTCAGCTGAAATACTAGTCTCAGTATCCGTGTAATACAGAATATGATCTAATGTCTAGATTCTTATCTTTTTATGATTCCATCAGTAAAAGTAATAATGAGTGTACTCGTGTTTGTTCTCTGGGAGAAGGAAAACACAATCGTCGGAAAGCTGAACGACTATGGCTGAAAACAAAGCTGGAGATCCATCATCAGCAATTCAAAGAAAGATGTCGTGAAGTAGGAAAGCTTCACATGAGATCCAAGAGGACTTATTATTCAGACAAGATAGCGGAATGTGGGAACAGTAAAAAAACTTTGTTTAGAATAACTAAGAATTTGATGGGACATAAAGGAGAAATCATTTTGCCAAGCTGTTCATCTGATGAGAAAATTACAACCATTAGAGACGACATTGATAATCTAATTTGAAGGACAGCCTCTGACAAAACTTGCGCCTGCCACTCAAGACGAGGTACGTGATATTATCATTAAGTCTCCCTCAAAATCTTCTGAACTAGACCCATTAACTACATACCTGTTGAAAGAAGAGCCCTCTCCTGGATGAAATCTTATCTGAGTGACAGATCTCCGTGTGTTGCCATAGGAATGAAGACATTAGAAGGTAAGTGCCTGAATTTTGGGGTGCCACGAGGATCGGTACTTGGACCACGTAAGTACTGTTTGTATTCAAAACCAATTGGTGCAATATGTAGCCGACATAATTTGCTCTACCACTGTTATGCAGATGATACCCAGTGATCCGACGTTGCAAAGAAATTGGAAGCTTGTTTGGCTGATATCAGTACCTGGATGAGTGCAAACACGCTTAAGTTAAACGAGGAAAAGACAGAGTTCATTATCTTTAACCCAAAACATCAGGTTAGGATGAATGAGGAATTACGGCTTCAGGTAGGTAAGAATACTGTTTCTGTAGCATCGTCAGTGAAGAACTTAGGAGTATATTTTGATACATCCCTGACCATGGAGAGGCAAGTAAATGCAATATCCAAAATGTTATTACCAAATTCGTAATATTATTCATATCAGGCGGTACATCACATTGGATGCTTGCAAAACACTGGCAAACGCCCTGATAACATCTCAGATAGATCCTGTATGGTCTTCCAAGCATACCGACTACAGAAAGTACAGAATTCTTCTGCCAGGTTAGTCACTCGCACTCATAAAAGAGAACATATAACACCAGTTTTTAACTCCCTACATTGGCTTCCGGTTATATATAGGTCGCAGTACTTAGAGGATCTTGTCGTTCCGTGTCAGCCGACAACGTCTTTACGATCTGAGTATGGAGCATTCTTAGCCGTACCAACAACACGTGGAGTGACATACGGTAATAGATGTTTCAGAAAGGCTGCTGCAACCTTATGGAATAATCTTCCAGTAACCATCAACAAGTGCAAGACCCTTCATACCTTCAAAAAGAAGATTAAAAGCTAATCTTTTTGTTTCAGCTTTTCCTAGCTGAATATATTATGTATTTGGCTGGAAAGAATTATGTATTTTTAAAGATGCAAATCTATTACATCCATAGAATTATTTATTGTCAAGCGCCTTAGAGTAACCTTCTTACAGGCTATATAGGGCGCTATATAAATTTTGTATATTATTATTATTATTATTATTATTATTATTATTATTATTATTATTATTATTATTATTATTATTATGTAAATCATCAAGGTCTGCCGCTGCAGAAATAAGAAGGATGTTATTGTCAAACTTTAGTAAAAGGGAACTTTGTGAAATTGAAACTCCAATGTTGCAAAAATATTATCATTGTAATGAAATCTGTAAAAACCAAGGTGATATGCTAAAAGAATTATGTCTCATCAGGGATAAACGGCTTTTTATTGATTTCGATGTTAGAGAAATCCAGTTATTGATAAACTTGATCTCTACTGGCTAAACCATGTCTAGATGGATGAATGATTATTCTGTTCTTTCTCTCTTTTTTCTGTATTTCTACTTAATTATTACTACTGAAAATAATTGTACAACATTGTATATACTATGTTGTTACGAAATAAATTATATATAATATCAAATAATTTGCTGAAAGATTTCCAGCATTTATTGTTAGTGAAAAGTTGCCATCTCCTGATCAAGGGCGGAAGCCATAGCTGTTTCTAACTAGACACCGCAGTTAGTAACCAATGCAACGCATTTCACCTGGATTGGTCTATTCAACTAGTGACTTGAACTGTACTAAACTATACTCAAAGGCTATTTATAAAGCTTTGTGCCAACTACATCATGTCGCTATGAATATATATTATATATAAATATATATATATATATATATATATATATATATATATATATATATATATATAATTACAAACTTCTACAGCCCTGATATCTCAAAGAGAATCGAGCTCAGTGACGCGCCCAATACAGGGGTTAAGTAATCTCATAGTCAAGTTTTGATGCAAAATTCATCAACAAATGATCGGATGCAATGAAAATCTGGGCGGTATAAGCAAGTCTGAAAAGGTGAGTTTTCAAATGGTGACAGAAAGAAACTATGCTATTTGATGACTTAACGTGTTGATGAGTGAGTTGAAAGACTAGAGATAGCAACTGAAAAAAACTTGAGTTGATCATGAATTTTAACCCTGGGAACAGACAAGTGAAAACCAGATGAACGGACCATTCTGGGCTTGGATGCTAGAGAAAGCATGGAACATAGATATCAAGGTTCTCCGGAAGAAAGAGTTTGATAGGCAATGGTACAGAGTTTCAAAATGGTACGAGATTGAATGGGGACCCAATGAGGCGATTTCAGGAGTGGCACAGAGTGAGAAAACCGAGGGGACCGTGTGACAACCCAAGCTAAGTAGTTCTGAACACACTGAACTTTTGCACTATCATTAGATGTGATATTATAAAGAGAGTTAGTTAATGATTGTTGTAGCAATGTTTTTGCGACTGAAAGAGAACTATAGCGACGAATACGGTGAAGGTCACCAATATGGTGGATGCAGCAGCTATACGTCAGAAAAATACGTTTTCTTAAATTAACATTACTCTCATATGTAAGACCAAGATTAAGTCCAGTGTGTGTCAGTGTGATACTATGATTAAGAATTAGCGTAGGGAAGAAACGAGTAAGTTTGCTGCTTCGTCTGGGTGTACTTATAATAATGAAATCTGTTTTGTCTGCATTGAACTTAAATATATTGTTTGTCAGCCAGCCAGAGATATCACTGAGTCAGTCATCTAGATGTGTAGGAGGAAGATCTGTGTCCGCTGTAGATAAAGATATATATGCTTGGGTGGCATCTGCATGTAAATTATGGCCTAAATTGTTATTACGAATAACAGAGCTTTGTGGTGTAGTACACAAAGTAAACAGCAGCGGTCCAAGAACAGAGCCTTGGGGAACGCTGCTGCCTCTGAAAAACGGTTTCATATTTTGTTATTGATTGTGGCCTGTTTGTTAAGAATGAGCGGATCCAAGTGAGTGCTGATCTAGAAGAACAGAATAATCAATGGTATAAAAAGCTACAGATAAATATAATAGTATTAGTGCTGTGACCTTTCCTGAGTCTATGTTTGGTGATATGTCGTTGTGAACTTTCAGTAGAACGATTTATGTAGAGTGAAATTGCTTATAAGCAGACTGAAAAACATTAGACCAGTCATTACAGTTTAGGTGAATATTCAAACGACTGGATAGGACTTTTTCTAATAATTTAGATACGAAAGGTGGATTAGAAACAGATCCGTAGCTGTTTAAGTCATTGGCTAGAAAATATGGTTTCTTAAGAAGAGAGCTTACATGGACATGTTTTTAAATCAAAAGGAAAACTACAGCGCTTAGTGGTACATATATTATCTTGGTAATTGGAACAGTTAGTGTGCGAAGACAGGATTTTAGCAGAACTCTAGGGATAAGATAACTTCATGACTTATTAGGGGATGATAAAATCAATTTAGCAACTTCAGTAAGTGATTGGAACAGTTAGTGTGCGAAGACAGGATTTTAGCAGAACTCTAGGGATAAGATAACTTCATGACTTATTAGGGGATGATAAAATCAATTTAGCAACTTCAGTAAGTGAGGCTGGTTTAAACATTGTATGTGCAAGGGTAATGTAATCAATTTACAACTGGAAGCACGACCTGGGAAAGAAGCGCGCGCGCACGCACACACGCACGCATATATATATATATATATATATATATATATATATATATATATATATATATATATATAAGCTCAAAAGCCGTGATCCGCGCAGAATTGAAAGTATCACAGCCCAAATCATAGTCCCAACCAATATAATGTTCATCACCGCCAAAGAATGTTTTGTCAGAATGTTTTGCGAACACACAGACAAAAAATAAATGCATATATATAAGTACATATATATATATATATATATATATATATATATATATATATATATATATATATATATATATATATATATATATATATATAGCCACAATACTTTCAAACATGATGAGGCAAAGTGAAAGATCAAACACCTTTCTGACATTGCTCGGCCGGGGTTTGAAATCAACCACGTTATCAGTTATCTCATCGAGACTCCCTCATATAACCATATTCCAAAATACATCACAATATGCATTCTCGGATATGAGCTAAAAAGTAAAAAGTGTTTTAAACTGGAATATCTGTGATATATTTGTTTGTTTGTTTCCCATTTTGTTTTCAGCTTTCAGTGACATTTTACTTGAACTCGGCGATATTAAAGGATACAAAAACATAACTGAATGCTATTTAGTACGGTCACAAATTATTCAAAGCTAGTATATTAAATATATCCTTTGTCCTTTTTTCATCAAGACGTTGTGTTCGTCAATGGCCAGAGACAACACCAATTGTTATGGCTCTATTTAATCCTACGGTAGTTTAAATGACCATCACCACAGGTATTTAAATAAATATTCTTGAAAAACGGTAGTTATTACCTAAAAGTAGGTTAGTGTCTTATTTACGAATACCTGCATTCAAATCTCATCTGGGTTACGTCTGAAGGTTGATTCACCTTTCGTGTCAACATATCAGCATTTAACTCTCGTTGTGGACAACATTGACCATAAAACAGCAAAAAACAAACACCAATAACTAATATAATGTTTTCGCGTGGAATTGATCCTTGAACGTGTGTGTTGTGTGTGTGTGTGTGTGTGTGTGTGGTGTTGTGTGTTGTGTGTGTGTGTGTGTGTGTGTGTGTGTGGGTGTGTGTTGTGTGTGTGTGTGTGTGTGTGTGTGTGTGTGTGTTTAGGGTACATATAAAGAGGCAACAGGCACAGAGCATCAACATATCTAAACATCCTTCGATACCTACCTCCATAAATCTAAATACAAATACAACTATACATACATTAATCTAAAAATGAAATGTTCCATACCTCCACATATTGATAGATGTGTGCGTATATCTAAGCATGTGTCTGGTCTACTCATCAGCCTGTGGGAACCAGCTAATTCGCTTTTCGTACGCGACAAATATGTCACGCCCACAGGAAAGCGGCTACATGCAGGCTACGTACAAAAAGTGGAAGCACGTAAAAACATACCCATTTGATACCACAGCTCGCAACAAACACGTGCGTGTGGTTCAATGGTGACTTGCTACATACATATCATGAACAGTTAAGCCTTTTAAATACCCTCAACATTACAGTTTGTTCACCACAAGATAATGTACACTAACTCAGTATGGACTCACTGAAGTGATTTAACTAAAATAAAAACAAAGTAGCAATACCGCACATTGGATTATTACTGGACTAGAACGAAATATCGTCTCAAACCTGAGTAAATACTATGATTTACTCGAACCTAACAGCTAATCCTCATACGTTTCCGTTCATCACTAAGTGAACGTTCATTCACGCCTAATTTAGCGTCCCTAAGTATATGCAGTTAGGTGTGGTGGGATCTAAATTAAAGCGCCTATCCACTTGATCTATCTGACCCATGGTCGAGAACAGCGGATTTCAGGCAGATCTCCGATACTGCGAATGACACGTCGGGATTATAATAGCTATACATTTAACAAATTTCCTATATCAGTGTAGCCTAATTACTCATAATATGGGAAAAAAACTCTGTCCGCAGCTTAATACCCATGGAGATGCTTGCCGGAGTAACAAACGTGTGTGCGTGTTGTGTGCGCGCGTGCGTGCGTGTGTGTGTGCTAATAATTCTAAAAAACATGTTTGCTATATGCTACAAGGGCGCCTCCGTGGGATAACTGGTAGCGCGGTTGGTCACAGTTCAATAGCACCTGGGTTCAAACCCGGACCGGGCTATATCAGAAGGGTGTTTCACATTTCACTTCGCTTCATTACCGTTGGAGGTTACTCGGCCCATTTAGCCTACCTCGTGCCAAAAGTTGCCCGTAAAACAGCGCCATTTATATTAAAAGCTACCAGACGATATTGTCGAAATCGATAGATGACTTCAAATTTGGAGGACGTGCTTCTACGTGCAAATCAACGACAATAACAACAACAACAACAACAACAACATATTGTTTGAATGGAGAAAATCAGATTAAACTTC
Source organism: Paralvinella palmiformis (assembly GCA_025642065.1). Lineage (NCBI taxonomy): Eukaryota > Metazoa > Annelida > Polychaeta > Terebellida > Alvinellidae > Paralvinella > Paralvinella palmiformis. Next base: position 974,461 of record JAODUP010000127.1, on the reverse strand, counting down.
ACCTATAAACGTCTTACTTACCCGTCTTCGAACTAATCGCCGCTCCATCTTTTCCCCATTCAGACGGCAGAAGATTAAAACCGAAATGCGTCCATTTCATTAAGAACGCGTTTCGAATGTCGGCGATAATGTATCAAGATGGCCGTTATTGTTAAACGCGTGTAATAGGTACGATCGATTTCGATCCCTTTTTAATAGCAGTATTATTATAATGTTATTGTGAACGGTTCATTTTGACGGACATCATATATTAATGGCTGGCTAAAGAGAACCAGTCGATATGGGCGATAATCTTCACTTACCAAACGGATCGATCACGACTGGCCTATTGATCCTGCCAATATGACCATCAGTCACTTTTCCATCAGCTGAAGTCGTCCTCTTCGTGCCAATTCCATCTGCCGGGTTATGTCGCGGCAACGGCGTAATCAAGGATGTCTGAACTGAAGTAAACAAACAAACAAACAAACAAACAAAAAGAGAGTACAGCCTGGTTGTTTGTCGCTGTTGATTATTGATGAACACTTTATTTTGTCGGCTCGTTTCATCGAAGCCATTTAGACGTCGTTTTGTCGGAACAATCATATCTCGATAGAGAAAACAATCCCAAAGATGAACGAACCGTACTTCCGGGACATTTACAATTAAGTGCGACAGTCAACATATAAAAACCGACCACCATTCTACCCGTTCAGTGCAATTGTATTATTTCGAGTTCATTTTTGCCAAATCTAATAATAAATTAATGTCTATCATTTTATTGTTTTACCACTCTCTGTCTGTCTGTCCGTCTGTCTCTCTCTCTCTCTCTGTGTGTGTGTGTGTGTGTGTGTGTGTGTTTATTTGTTTGTTGGATTTACATTCCATGCCTAATCTTCTGTGTGTATCCGTGTTTGTGGATGGGTGTGTCTGTCTGGGTGTACGGAAGCTGTTCACCGGACAGTTACTCACCTGGACACTTGCTCACCTGGACACTTGCTCACCTGGACAATTGCTCACCGAGCAAATGAAACAGTGGACATTTGCTCACCAGTGAATTTGTAATAAGAAAAAAGGTGAATTTTTAATTAAAAACATTAAATGAAAATACAACTAATGATGCAGCTTCTAGCAAGGCTACATCCAAATCAAGGTAAACTTATTTATATTTATTTTGTTCAACCTCTACACAGAGTGGAGAAACATACATACAGTCTATGAAATAAGTTTGGAATATATTGCTCAGTTTTTAATTTTTTTGACATTTAGTCTGATAATCCAGCCAATATAATGCATATTTCATGCGTAACCAACATAGACATGCAGAATAGACTCAAACATCTCTACTGCCAATATTTCTGTGTTGTACGACTGATGGAGGTGATTGCAATTAACCAATTATAGAGCGTCCTTTTGTTTGGTTGTCAATCCATTTGAGATCGCTTGTGGGCTATATAAATGAAAAGCTTCTTCCTTTTAACAAAGTCTTTCTCAACTTTATATGAGATAATTAACAACCATGTGACGTCAATTGAGTGCATATTTGTGCAATAGGATCGTTGGTATGCGCCAGGCCGGGTTTAGCCAGAAGGACATTGCCCAAGTGTTCCGGATCGCCCAAAGATCGATCTCTAAGATCCTGAAGCGTCATCGGGAGACTGGTATAACGACTCCTATGGTAAGTTATGGCAGTCCCAAGAAAACCACAGCTAGACATAACCGATATCTGCTCCGACCGTGCCGTAATAACCGAACAAAACCTTCTTCTCAGCTCCGTGCCGACTATATCCTTTTCACCAATGTTCCTGTGACAACTCGGCTGGTAAATTATCGACTTTTAAACGGTGGTTATTTGGCAAACCGACCCGTGAGGAAGCTCCTACTACAAAGAAGACACCGACAAGCGCGACGTGATGTGATGGTCACTGGCAACACGTTGTGTTCAGTGACGAATCCAGATGTTTGCCGTATCGTCAAGATGGTCGTGTTCGAGTGCGCGGACAAGCTCACGGGGCTCTACTAGATGAGTGTGCACTCCCTAGAATACATGCGGAGTCACGATATGGGGTGCCTTCAATAACCAAAATCCAAGCTCCACGTATTAGATGGAAACATGGATCAGTACCAGTAGGTAGGTGTCCTGGAAACCAAATTCCTTCCATTTGCTAGGAGAGACTTTCAGGCAATTTTTGTAGTCCAAGGTGACAATGCTCCAGCACACCGAGCGCGACGTGTCCTCGATTTCCTCGAAGATGAGAATGTGCAGCAAATGGAATGGCCTGCCCTGTCACCGGATTTGAACCCGATCGAGAACCTCTGGTCGAAAATCTCACATGGATTGAACAACATGGACAACCCCCAACAAACGTGGCTGAACTGACCCAGGCTGTTGAGGACATCTGGCGAGATATTCTGGATCAGAAGCTCTCAACCCTGTTTTGAGCATGTCTCGACGCTTGCATGCCGTATACAACGCCAGAGGAGGCCACACGAAGTATTGAATATATTTTCATATTGCTTGGCATGCATGATTCATCAGCTTTAACACAAGGACAAATATTCTGAATGTAGATTTCAGTTGTTTTGTAAAGTTTTATGTCTACCAATAAAAGCATTGTTTTTGTTAGTATTTGTCACAGGCTCAAATAATTGGCAATAAAACGAATACGCCACTATTATTAAGTAAAAACTGTATTCAATATTATTGAACACAATGAATTGACAATATAGATTGACACAATGCTATGAAAAACACTACGAAAGTTATTGTAAGAGTGCTCCAAAAATTAATTTATGCAACATTTTGGGATATTCCAACCCTTTTTTCCTAGACTATATATACAATAAAACAAACAAAACAATATAAAATATGCCAATAATAGACATAGAATAGCTAATATGACCTAGTTGAAAGTTTGAACAATAAATATTCATTTGTCATGACTTAATACAGATATGAGGGTCAATTTAATTCGGGAATTTTTTTTTATTGGAATTGAAATTGAAGTTTGCTACAAAACCTTAAATCCATAAATTAATTTACCATTTAATTTGTAATTCAGAAATATAATTCTTAGTATTCTGTATAATTATTGGGATGATTTGCCCTTTTAATCTTGCACCTAAATCCTGAAAAAGTCTGAAAGTTAAATCAACCAACCCTGATTAATAGTTGAAATAAAATAATTATTATTTAATGAGATTATTTTATTTTATTAATATAATTATGTGTAGTTTTTTCTCATTAAAATTCACTGGTGAGCAAGTGTCCACTTTTTCATTTGCTTTGTGAGCAACTGTCCGGTGAGCAACTGTCCGGTGAGCAACTCTCCTAGCACCGTCTGCCTGTCTCCATATATGTGTGTACCTGGCGCCTCCGTGGTCTAGCGGTAGCGTGCTGGACCACAGATCACTACCACCCGTGTTCGAATCCCGGCGTGGGCATATCTGAAGGTTGTTTCGTCTTTCAGTTCGTCTCATTACCTTTGGAGGTCGCTCGGCCCATTTAGCCTACATTGTGCACAAAAGTGGCCGTAAAACATCAATCATCAATACATGTATGTGTGTGTGTGTATATGTGTGTGTGTGTGTGGTCACACAAGGTTTTGGGTTTTATTGATTGGTAATCGGGTCTTTTTGTTTACCAGAACTATTGTTTCGTTTTCGAAGATTCCGCAGATGTACGTTTGGAATTGCTGCGAGACTGTTTTAAGGAGAAAGATAATAAATAATAAGGAATATATCTGGTTATGGTATCAATATATATATATATATATATATATATATATATATCAGATAGATATACAAGAACTATCTATATTATTGATATGTGATGGACAAACACGGCTTAACAAAGCGTCCAATTTTCGCTGTTCCACGTCACTGAACGATCTTCTCTGTGTTTACATTATGTACAAGCATTTAGTGATGTAGGACGTTAGTATGTGCTTGTGTGTTGTGTGTGTCTGTGTGTGTTGTGTGCGTGTGTGTGTGTGTGTGTTGTGTGTGTCTGTGTCTATGTGTGTGCACGTGTGTGAACCCTGTAATTTGTACTACCTATTATGTTGGGGTTTTTTCTTCTTTTTTCTCAACCAGAAAAAACAAAGATAATATTATGCACGTTTCCGTATACATATCTATCTAACTAGCTACTGTTGGCTAAACAAGTGGCTATTTGTTGAAATTTTTCGTATTATCTATCCACGTAGCTCTTGTAGTCTATTACAGTAAAATTACTAAACACAAATATGTGCACTGATGAAATTTTGAGTCACTTTTGCCAATTTTCCATTAACTGTTCCCACCCAGTTTAACTGGGTTTTGTGTCCTTTGGTTATTTGTATTTGGCACGTGTAGATAAACAAACTGTATTCCAGGTATTATACAATACAATCCGGACATGAAATATGATATAATATTAACTATAAAATCACGTGTCACTTACCTAGTCGGAGAATGTTTTGTTCTAATCCCAATTTGTTTCGTGAAAAAATAAGTAAAAAATCATTCCTTGTTTAACATAATATACCAATAGCATACCATTTACATTTGCATAGAATAGAGATCATTTTGCAGTGACTTGCACAGCGAATGTTGCCAAGCCAGCTCCCCCTAGAAAGATAATATCAGAAAACTGCATGCCGTTTTTGTCGAGAGTTTTAAACGTGATATTGTGGGCTCTACCTTACTACATCAGTCTGGAAACTCCGTAGATGTATTGGTGAATGCCTCCAATGATGGATTGAAGTCTCTGTTATCAGTAAACGTTCCTTTCCGAACAAAGAGGTCCGACTGTTTCTATTATACAGACGATCTGCATCGGGCGAAACATCTTAGACGTAAACTTGAGCGTAAACGGCGAACATTTAGACTGACCGTTGATCACCAATATATAGAAATCAGTGTGTAGTGATGAACAAACTATTGAGGTAATCGAGAATGTCGTACTACTCAGGTAAAGTTAATGTCTGCGGAAGCGACACCAACGGCATCTATCGGTTAACAAAGCATATATTGGGTGACAGTGGCGCCCCCACCCTACCAAACGGAGGGACGCCGAAGGAACAAGCACAGCATTTTAGTAATTCCTTTAATACACGGAAGATTGATATTATGAAACATTATTTATACTCTATTGCTAGCCCCGTTAGCCAGTTACTCGAAAAACATACAGAGGTATCAGAGTCCTTTGTGACATTGGTGTCTGCGTCGTCCCAAGAGGAAGTGAGAGCCATTATCATGAAATCGCCTGATAAAACGTGTGAACTTGATCCTGTGTATGTGACAAATAGCTACGTTCCCAGGGACTTCAAGTGTGCTTGTATCAGGCCTCTCCTCAAAAGGCCACGACTGTGTCCTGATACGCTGAGGCAGTTTCGACTGGTGTTCAGCCTTCTGTTCGTGTTGGAGACGGTTGTTGATGTACGCCTGGAACGCCAGCTTGTGATAAACTCTCTTCGTGAATGTTATTAGTCAGCATACAGGAAGTTTCACTCAACAGAGTCAGCTCTGCTCAAAGTACAAAATGTTATTATACAGTCTCCCGATCAAGGTTGTGTTTCCGTGCTCGTTTTGCTTGATTTGTCTGCTATATTTGACACCGTAGATCACCGCACGTTACTTCATCGCCTTGAGCATTGCTACGGCATCTCGGGTAAGCCACTCTCCTGGATTACGTCAAAACTCACAGATAAGTGCCAGACTGTTTGTATGTCGATGGTGAACTGTCCGAACCTGTCCTCATGGAATGTAGCGTACCTCAGGGATATGTACTAGGTCGAAAAAAGCTACGTTATATACACCGAACGACTTAGTGATGGAATAAGGACCCATGGACTACGCCACCAATTTTACGCTGACGACACCCAACTGTATTTAGCATTCAAACCGAAAGATGACGTTGCACAGTTTGAGGCTCTAACCCGTATCGAAAGTTGTCTCAGACATCGATTCCTGGATGTGCCGCAACATGTTGAAGTTGAACACAGACAAGACAGAATCATGCTATTCTCCTCTAGGCATAATTCCAAAAGCATGGATACCATCTCTGTTAAAGTAGGCAATTCTTTAATTGCATATACATCGTGTGTGAGAAATCTAGCTGTCAGGTTCGACTCCACTGTGACCATGGAACAACGGGTGAATATTATATGTAGATCAGGTTATGGTCAATTGTGGAAGATTACATCGCGTTATCACATTCAGTAAACAAATGTCCAATCCTGGTAATCTATTAATAGATATTAGGAATAAATAAATAATATAACATAAAACTGTAAAATATATGAATAAATATTAGCAACGAAGAAAATATTTTTTATATTTGAAAAACAGAAAGGGACTACAACAGAAAATAAACCATTTATGATGTATGTTTTTCTCCATATATTCTAGCTCTTTAGACCTTTCTCAGCCGAGTACAAGTTTAAAGAAAAGTGGTAACATGCAGTGTCATGGAGCTTATTATATTGCATTGTTTTCTCATTGTTTGTTTTTAATTTATTCCTCTTGAATTTTAAAATTTAGAAGGATTTTCGTCAGTTCCCGAAATTACACGAAATCTTTCCAACATGTTTTAACACCTTTCTCGTATAATGCACTCTTGACATTTCCGGCACTCGCGCCATCTTGGATAGAAAACGAGGGCAGTTGCAATACAGCCATAGCATTCGCCTCAGCAACACCATGGTCTACTGTTGTGTGCCTGGTTGCAAAAGCATTTCCAGAAGTGAAACTTCTGTTCCCATCAGATTTCATATATTTCCAGACGGCGTTACCACCAGACACAGATATTTAGCATGAATGTTCAAAATTCGACGTGACTCAGGACCGGCGTTTAAAGTAAATATGCAACTTAAATGCGCACCAATTATCGGTGGGCGATAATCGATATATGTTTATAATGTGCGATGATACAGTAGTATTGATTTAATTTATTAATTGGAAGCAACAAATTCATCATACAGGGTTACAATCCAACACCCAGCAGACCAGTTTGTAGCTGCCCAAGCCGAGATTGTCCGACCACATGCAGAAGTGGCGAGCCTAAGAAGGGAAGGATGCTTCTTGACACGATTGTCAAAGGATGATGAACTTGTGACGTTGTACACTGGTTTCCCTTCATATGCTACTTTGATGGCATTCTTTCGGTCCATCGAGCCAACAGATTCAAGGGTGATTACATACTCGCAACATCTGTGACGAATGACACAAGCAGTCGTGTGTTTGCACCTGACCAGTGAACACTTTCAACCGTAACCCAGTTCCTGTTAGTCCTGCAGAAGCTGCGATTTGGCAACATTGACATGGAGCTAGCGGACATGCACGTTGTGTCTCCCCTACATCCTGGCTCTGTGTCGGATAATGCCATCACATGCGATAAAGGATTGACAATAGAAGGAGAATTGGCCAAAGTTGGCGCTACTCTCGTGATTCCGCCTTTCCTGACAGCGACACGACCCCAGTTCACCAAGCAAGAGGTGATAGACACACAGGCCATTGTGTGGGTACGTGTGCATGTTGAGTGTACAATCCGTCGAGTGAAGTGCTACCACTTCTTTGATAGGGTGGTGCCACTGACATGTGCTGGTTCAATTAACCAGATGTGGACAGTGTGTTGTCTGTTGACAAACGTTCGTGGTAGCTTGCTGCAGACAGGTGATGACAATATAGACGGTTGACAGTGATACAGATAGGCGTTTCTGAGTGTTCGGATGAAGGGATGTTTCCTAACAATAAATAATTGTTCAAAGTTTTACATTATATCTCTTTTTATGTGCTAGCTATTTTAAATAATAACATAGTTTGCAACATATGTACAGTTTATTCCATATCAAATATATACATAGACAACCCGTTGATTTTCCAACAACTGGACTAGAGGAACACCTTGTCACAAGCAAAAGTATAGCACAGACCAATAATCGGTAAAAACTGCCCTCCTCTAAACAGGCTTTACATATTTCATAAAAAAGATAGTATGACTTAAGTATTAATAATTCCCTTCTCGGTTGTTACATATGTGCTAGAGATGTAAGAAACAGACTTAATGCATAGAAAGGATTCAAACCTATTTTATCATTAAAAATATGTCCTCTACCCGAGTATAACAGAAATATAGTTTTTGTAATTCCCTTCTCAACTATTAAGCCTGCTAGAGGTATAATAAACAGAGATAAGGCAGTTTACTTGCCTATTATTTCTAGTAGAGATTGATATTGAAGTCTACTAGGGTTGGTTGCAAATAAACTCAATTGTGATGTAAAAAAATCAATATCACTGCTAACGTTCACATATAATAATAGCAAAAACATTATATGAAGCACTAAATAAAGTAATAATAAACTGTATTTGCACACTACTGAGGTTCATATATAATAAATGTATAAAATACATTATAAAAAAAACTTTCTTCATAGAAAAATAGTATTTTGACACTGGTCAATAAATCACAACCTCAAAACGGTTAAATGTTAAATTAAATAGGTATAACACGAGTGCTGTAGTTTCAGGAGTTCTTTGCAGCCAAAGCTGGTAGGAAGTGTTCTACAAAGAATGCATCTATCTCTGCCAACATGCGTGCAAAGACAGCAGGGTCAAATTTTATTCGCTCACAGTGTGAATTATTTTTGCATCATACAAGAAAATCACCTGTCAGCCCCATCTGCCCCATGCACTGTTCATAATACTGGTGAGTCCTTCACCAACTACCCTCAGATATGAAACATCACTGACAGACTCCATGGTGCGCTTAACCGCTAGTAGCCCCATTTCATTGTGATTCCTGCCATAGACACGTCTGTCTGGAGGACAGCCAAGGTAGCTCCTCATTGGGTTAATTATAAATCCAACTGGAAAGAGTTCAAAGTCATATGTTGCCGCGTATATGTCTGCTGCGTCACTCTCATGAAGTGTCCCAAACTCCATGGCAGGCGTCTTCACTGTTGACCTCTTCAAGAGACTCTCTGCAAGAGTCGCAAACTTCAAGTAACTGCCTTGAAATTTGATGCAGTAATTCGGTTTTCACGTAATTTAAACCACTGGGGGCACTTTGCTTGGTCACGTGTGTCACGCTCAAACTGACGGGATTCATCTGCAGTGACTTGTAGCGATCTATACAAGAATTGATAAGTAGCATCAGACACGATGACTGGCTCAAAATCCGGGGAGATGAAGTCTGGGGATCGGTAACACTTGTAGATGATGTGCCCATCACAACTGATGCTTGGTAAGAAATAACACAACCCCTCGGCACAGTCCCATACTGGCACGTGACTGGTATTGGATTATCCTTCATGTCCGACAAATGCAGCCACTGTGATGCTGGGTCATGAGCAACTAGTGTCGGCATCAGTTGTTCACGAATCCGGAGCTCGCTTACCGGAACATTCACAAGATTGTAGACATTACTTGAAACACCATAGCACTTCCTTTTTTGTGGCGGGCTGTCATTGTCTGGGACTGTGGACTTAACTATTGTGATGTCTGATATCTGTCAACACGCACAACCATGGGTTCGGGGCGGCACAGGCCATTTGTGTGGCGCTGAAGTAGATGTCACGATTTCAGGAACACGAACTACATTGTAGGCCTGGTAATGTGACAGCTGGTACAACGCCGCGACTCGGTGCTGGCAGAAAGCTTTCCCTGCTATACATGAGCATGTATGCTGTGACACAGTTGTCAATCCAGTCGCTGCTGTGATAGTCAACTGAAACATATGCCATTTTAAGTTTAATGTAGCAGAATGTTGTAGCATGCTCACAGAAATTCAATATTACTAATAAATTAAGTGTTACTCGAGTTAGATCCCGTAACTAACGTTTAAAATATGCATATGACTGAAATTAAGCTGACAAAATACTGTTGCATGGTTTGTCAACTCACAGTTCATATGCCAATATCATACAACAATATTATACCTAATGTTAGTTGATGGGGTTTTTCGTTCTTCCGTTGACTTCGGTAGCAGAGAGCTCGCACTGATCCATCAGTAGTTGTCCTAACTACAAGAAGAAAACTAATTTAGATCTACTCAGTATTACATGACTTAATGTTATGCGAAAGCAATTATTCAAAATGATGCTATAGCTATGTCAATTCAATTTTCAATTTAAATTGTTTATTTCAACATTCATAATACATCATTTTAATGAAGACAAACACATATAGAATGTTGAAAATGAGGATGCTCGAAGCATTGCTTATACAAATTATATATCTAATGCATCCCCACTTCATTACAAAGATCCATGACAAATTTAAATATAAAAAGATGTGAAATAGACATAATTATATCTTTATGAAACAACGAATTAGCTATTAATGTCCATACACTAGTTTAATGAAAACAACTATCACAATACGTTACAACATAGCAATAAATATTTAGAGGTAATAATACTAATATGACCTACAGCAAATTGAACAACTTGACTAGATCTACAAAGTACAAATTCACGAAAATAATCTGACAACGAATGTTAACGCGTACCTTCTAAATTGTGGATGTACGAGTCCCATTGTATCTTTTGCCGATAGCCTTCTTAGTCGTTTGTGTCAATTGACACACAATTCGTTTTATATCGTCGTGAGAGATGTCACATAAATTAGCCAATGATTTAGACCAACAGCCGAAAACAACATAAACACTTAGCAAAATTATCATATGAAGAACAATTAATTCAACTTAAAATACCAACCCTAGTCTATAGAAGAATAAGAGGAGATATGATTGAGGTCTACAAAATAATGAATGAAATTTACGACAAAAACGTTACGATATTCCTCAAAACCAGATTAGAATCAGCAGATCGAACAAGTCCAAGAGGCCACAAATACCAATTATATATAGAGCGAATAAACAAAAATATACGAAAACAAACTTTTTCTATTAGAATAATTAACACATGGAACAGTCTGACTAGGGAGGTAGCTGAAGCCCCCAGCATTAATTCATTCAAGAATCAGCTAGACAAATACTGGAGCGATCAGGATATTGTCTTCAATTACAAAGCCAAGCTGAACATCAACAGAAAGAGTGCGGACGGCCGTATTTATGAAGACCTGGAAACAGTGGCAGCCAAATAGCAGCCAGCTCCAGAAACATCCTTAAGTATACTTAAGGAACACCTGCCATCTTATCGAATTCTGTTGCGTGGAGCCTCGCTTTCAAATGCAAGCGACGGTGGCGCCCCACTAGTGCGGGAAATGTCAATTAAAGTTTTAAAGCAATGAAGAACGTTTCTGAAAACAGTTCGCTAGACGACTTTTAGTCAGCGATTCTCAAACTGGTGAGTGTAAAGGTATATATATATATATATATATGTGTGTGTGTGTGTGTGTGTGTATATATTCCAAAAACATTGACAACAATGTTTAATGATTAAACCATTTCAACAGCCGATCCCAGAATGTTTATTACATATAATGATATATAAGTAACAGCAGTGTTATCATAGACAGTTTTAACTAGAAAGTGTTCGATAACATGCGGTATTAAGTGAAGAAGCCTTTTATTTAAATAACATTTGGTATTATCGCCCACATAAAATTCTTACAACTAGTCTTCACTGACTACCCTTCATAGTCACCGGATGATCATGTCGACTTCCTGAGATGATCACGGGGTTGTCATCCCACCATAAACGTGTTGTCTTCTTCACTAAACTTGGTTGTCGCAATATTCAGCGATTTTGTTTTATTTTGTAGAGCTTTGTTAATGTTAAGTTACTTTTATTATAATTCCAGTGTGGGTCTATACGATGGTACTATGGTTTAGTAGTTGTTACACGACTGTATGCCTTTTTGTACTCGCCATACAAGTCACAAATGCCTGTCAACGTTCGGGTGCACATTTGTCAATGACAGTTTCATTTCACAGATCTGTATTTAAATTCGTTCTACTATTAGAAAGACCAAACGTAAACAAAGAGCTGTCGGATGAAGCATACCAACAACAAACGTCCAGCTGATCATTGATACCCAAGTTATCATACATAGAATTAAGTAGATTATTTTCAGTTATCTTCGTCTGTCTATCATTATGAAGAGGCTTTTAAAATGGCATAAATTATTGTGTTTCCATTTATATAATTAGTTATGTTATTCGTTTTCATAATTCCATTCTACATTGATTCCATCTAGTGTTGACCCAGACAATGTACCAAATATGGATATCAATAACCATTGCCAATATAATATGTTTGCTCGTTGTCAATGTTCCCTTCATATTCGAATATTTTAGCCAGTTGCCTTCAAAGATTACCCAAAATGTGTTGCTTCACGACTGGCATTGCTGGCCATTCCTTGTCCCTTGAAAGAAAGCGAAACCTTCAAGAAGAGAGGGCGCCTCCGTGGTCTAGTTGGTAGCGTATTTGGACCATAGATCGCTACCACCTGAGTTCGAATCTTGGCGCGGGCATATCTGAAGGCTGTCTCATCTTTGACTTCGTTACATCACCTTTGGAAGTCGCTCGGCCCAATTGGCCTACCATGTGAACAAAAGTGGCCGTAAAACGTCAATCATCATCATCATATTTGGAAGAAAACTTCTATCTGTAAAAAACGCGCAATTATTCGTTCTGTTTCTTTCTTAACCTGGTGTCTTTGATCAAGTAAGATCATTTCGGTTCTATGCTGATGGTCAGGAGGTTGGTTCACGACTGTAGTGACTTTGTTTTCACTTGTTACTTAGCCATATTCTAAGTTTTAAATATTTCTAACCCTCAGTTTTAAGAGAATCTAACTTCATAAAACTGAAGCTAAGAAACTTTCCGTTTAACAGCTGGTTAATGGATATAGGTTTGTAGCAGCGTATCCATTTCCCGTCATGTCTTCAAATTATATTTTGGAACTGAATTGATACATGTATATATCAAATGATGATAATTTTCTTAGGTGCCAGATGCTAAATGGAAATGAGCATTAATTTTGTCAATGTACATGTATGTGATGTGAGTTGATATTCTAATCTTTGTGTTTTGGTGTCAAAAAGAAAAGTAAAAATACTTCTAAATTATTTGCTACTTCACAATAAAATTAATCACGATAATTATGCTTACTTCACCAAAATTGGTATTAAACAATTGTAATTTATATTATGAACAATAATTATATTCTGATAACGAAGGCTATTGCACGTTTATGTCGTATTTTACAGGCTATATTATTTTGATCTTGATATAGAAATAGTGTAATACTTTCATGGTTTATATTTATTAAATTGGATGTAACAAAGTCAATATTTTACTGAAATTTTAGAAGCAACGATCTGAAATTTATTTGAGAAATCAATTAATATATGGAGCTGCAAATAGTGGAATAAGTTTATTTCTTGCTATTCAAAATGTTCATATTATAGTACATGCACAAATTGTTATTTTATTTCCATTGTTGGTTAGTCGTATGTTCTTGATTTATTTTACATATAATAAAATAGGGAGTATGTTCTTTATTCGTTTAAGGCTTCTTCGGGTTTTCTCACCAGAACATCATAGTATGACTACTAAATAGCTGTCATTGTGACACCATCTTACACCTGGATCATCACCACCGCCACCATGTTGGGATGATCAAACCGACTACTACCTCATTGTCTCTGCGAATACCATTACATAGTCAATATGACTATTATTAGATAGTCGGAATGACTAGCTTTTAGTAATTACGAGTGATACAGTGTACTAATATAAGCTAGTCACTGTGACTATCTAATGGTAGTCACACGGACCATGTAGTGTTAGCCACAGAAACAATCCAGCGTTAGTCATAGAAATAACCGTACTGACAGTTTTCGATGAGAGGATAATTAACTTAATTATGCGCTATAGCTATGAATTAATTATTACTAATAATAATATAATATTTCAGATGCTCTTGTCCAAATAGAAATAAATTAGGTCAATTTTCCATTTTAAGGATTTTTAGTTTTCGGGATTTATTCCGGAAAGTTTTATGCGTCATAACTGTAGAAGGATCGACGACGTTTAATAATACCAACATATCACCTCAGTAAATAGTGTCACTGTGGTTAGAGATGGGCAAATAAAATGTGTTATATGTCGTATATTACCGATTACTTATTTCATGAATATTATACTCAAGTTCTTAGTCACTGGCCTACCCGTAAGTCGGCTATCTGTAGAATGATACATCCTCTACGTATGATTTGACTAACAGTTATTCGGAAATACCCGCTTTCTGATTAAGCGATAACTGAACTGAAAGTCATGTCGAAGCGGCAGCAGTTGTTTCAAGAGGAAGATCTCGCAATAGTTATGGAGACTAATGTTGCCGATACAGTAAACATTCAAATTGGTTCAAATTTCACCCAAAGGTCAGCATCAGAGATAATCCAAAATACTCTTTTTAAACAATATGACTTTATCCTTCGTTTGAGTGTCTAGAAAACGTCTTTCATGAAATTATCTCACGATATGAAACGAGAATAATTCCGTATTTCCAATATAATATGATATAATGTATGTAACATGAAGATAAATAAATTGCCTTTAACTAATTGAATAAATTAACATAACTAATATTTTGTTTAGCTAAATGAAATTTACCAAATCTTCATCAATAAGTCAAGTTTGTGTTCGGTAAATGTTTTATTGAGCTACTTGGCATACAACGACAGACAATGTTTCACCAATCAATCAATCAATCAATCAATCAATCTATCTATATTTGTATTTAAGTGATCAATTAACGTTCGTCTCCCGTGTTAGCGCGCATGACTATGTGAATATTGGATTGTCGTACTTGATAGGACAGTTTTAGGTGAATCGATTACGATGTTTGAAAGTCTTGAATAATTATTCGTAATATGATTAAAAGGTTCGTGGTTCCCTGTCGTCGTTTCTCTTTCCAAATATTTACCTGTCATTAGTAGCACTTCGTTTAAGACATCTCGATAAAGCACAGCGTACTTGTCTCAGCCAAGCCATCCATTAAATAACAATAACAACAGGTAATCAATCATTAGGTGAGTTTAACACGAAGTGTTCTTTTAACGACACAGGTAAATGTTTATTCTCACTGGTGGTCGTAATTTGACACAGACAGTAATATGGCCAGGTCAATAAATGATGGGTGAGTATATGAGGCAAGTGTGAGCTTGGTTGAGCCTCGGTGAGATAATCCCTAGAGTAGAGGTAATCGAGTTCTAGCCGTTCCCCACTACTTAGACGTTTTAGGGCGGCGCGTTCCAGCTGCTCTATCTAGGGCGCGTTCCAGCTGCTCTATCTAGGGCGCGTTACAGCTGCTCTACCTAGGGCGCTCCCCCAATTAGGTCAACAATATATAAGTATTATTGACAGTAGTTACTCGGTGATGGTAGCTAGTATCTACGACTACGACGAAGAAGAACCTCTGATAATCTGTTATCATTGAGAAGGAGATAACAGATAACATCAGACGTGATGTTTGGCGTCAGATCACATTATCTAACCATCTTTTTTGCTTTGATGTGTACAGGTAAATGGCCAATTAGATATTAAATCAATCTATATTTGATTATTATATAACGATACATGCTGGCGTTACTATTATCGAACTGGAACATGGAACTTACAGAGTGGATTAGTTCATTACTTAATTAATTAATTAGGATATCAGATGTCCGAAGTAGGTGGGATGGAGGCTGCCGACTTTCAATCAGATTGGCTTTTGATGCAATCCTATGATTCCACGAATTCTTGGCGACAAGTGGAACACGACCTTGGAGAAGTTCCAATGAAGGTAAGTCCACGTTTCAGTATTATTAGTTTTGTGGAGGATTGTCGAGAACGTTCATTTCTGATTATGAAGAAGAAAATGGAAAATCTGGCTCTCTAAATCGGAGTTTAATCGAGCCACGATGGCGCAGTTAGTTAGAGAGTAGGACTCGTAGCCGAAGGGTCGCGGGTTCGAGGCTCCGGGAGCTGCGATGCCGTCACGCGGCGACTGGTTCACTCATCCATAAAAACGAGAACCTGACAGGACGTGATGCATATGTGTTTGAGTAACGCTTCGCGCCAATATTGGCAGCATGTGTTGTATGCTCCCTGGGGTGTTGAGATGTGTGCTGGATTGCAACTGGTCTGAGTCAGGGGTAATAATAATAATAATAATAATAATGCTGTAAAGTGCCTTAGAACAGCTATATAGCTGGATTTGGGCGCTATATAAATACCAATTATTATTATAAAACACAAGCCACTTCGAGCTTCTCCAAGTAGTGGGGATTTTGCCATAAGTGATAAGGTGTTCGTTATAATAGATCCAAAGGTATGGACTATTTCTACTAATCAAAAACTAATTTAGTTTAATTCCTATATTTGTAAGGTAAAGGTGATAGTGACGCCGACGAGAGGACCATATGAAGGGTGGATGTTTGAAGCAGGTAGCTCTCAACAAGCGGATGACGACTTACCTTGGCTTTATTGTGGGATACTTTACACTTACGATGTCAATCGTGTGTACTTGTTTGCTCCAGTGGAGAGTAACGACTTCAATAACACTGGAAAGGCTTTCTGTATAGGTACGGGGTAAACCTTTTATTGTTTATAAACATCTATTGTACATTCCTGTATCATTCCGCTAGGAAATATGTCCAGAAAGTTATTTTCATTAAGCGGAAGATATGGAATGTTCCCAAGTTAGGGAGAAGCTGAATCAGGTCATAATCTAGTCTCATCGCGTTTATGATAACATGTCACAATAGACAATTATTGAATGCGTGACGGAGATATAAACGGCACTTTGATGTTAGCCAATTGACCGATTTTACAAATGGACCATTCAAGTATAGAGAAAGAAGGACTAAACAAGGTGCAAGATTACTCCGTAGGGAAAAAAACTAGTTTGTGGCTAATTCGGCTTTGTTGAGACATGTAATGCATTTGCAATTCATTATTCTGTGCCTTTCTAAACATTGTTAATACAGACGCGCCCGAGCGCGGCACACACACACACACAAAGAGACACACACACAGACACACACACACAAATCGAAACACATACACCGATTAACACCCATTAAAAAAGAACAACTATTAGTCTATTCTGTTTACGGAAGCTGCCAATATGGCATAACCTTCCATTGAAGATAGTTGTTTGGAAATAAAGCATTTCAATTAAGAGTAGACTGATCTATTTCACATATCCAAGTCTCTGAAAATATTTCGATTAATGGAATGATTTTGTTATATGCTCAGTGAATAGGGTCATACTAACTCAAAATAGTTTTATTAATGTATATATATATATATATATATATATATATATATATATATATATATATATATATATTACACTCATTATTAAATCAAATTACATTAATCTAAATAAATAAACGTCAATGTTATCTGTAAGATATCATTTATACGAAATAATTATCTATTTGATAGATTCTTCATCTTGGACATCTTCCGCCGGTGAACCTGCTGTGAATCAGATAGAAGACAAAGTGATGGTCAAAATCTTCGCCTGGAAGTCGTCAAGCTTCCCCGTTCCTGACGTTGACACAGAATGGTTATCTATTGTAGCGGGGGGTAATAATACACAAGCTTCTAACCATAATGGTGGTCATCTAATGGAGTGTTTATTATTTCTCAACTTATACTACACTGGTCGATTCTGGATCACTCTTGGATATTTCATAGTACCTCTGTTTTCAGAATTCTTCCAGATTGTCAGGATTAGCGAGACGGCTGTCGATTGACAATGACTAAGTGCTGCCATGATCGATGGCAAAGCTTTATACCGACAAATCTCATCACTATACACCATAATATTCTATATTCTGTTTTCCATTGCTGACGTCATCTTATTAGAAGTGTTTTTTTAGTGTTATCACTTAAAGCGTTCATTCTATTTCTGATTTTATAAGTCGGTATGACACCATTAAAATGTCAATATTTACTTTATGTCACACGTCGTTATTGAAAGTCAGTTCATATTAACATTCCCCCCACCCATCCCCCACCCATCCCCCCGGGGGACTCAGTACAATGTTTGTACTACCTGTTAGTAAAGACGACTATCAGCTTAGTATCGATACACGTATTATGGAAAATATTTACTAAACCAAGTGTACTTAGCCAATGAGGTCACCTTGATATGTTCTCATCTATGAAAATTTCTTCCATTTCCACGTAGTACCGCCATATTTTGTTGAAATATCCCATCATATTACCAGTGAGCTGAGCCTGGTTCAGCTGCAGATCCGATGTAAATATAGAACTGAAATGATTTACGCCGAAGGAGTAGGTGAGACACCTTCGTAACGAATATCTATGTCGGATAATAAATGTTACGTTATCATCCAGTGTCATTTAAATCTAATCGTTTTACATTCGAGCATAAATATTCGTTGACCTTACAGTTTAGGTTTATTAATGATGACGATGCTGCTGCTGGTGTTGCTTAAATTGATGATGACGATGATGATGATGATGATGATGATGATAATAAATACCTGTATGTTAATGCAATTAAATATTCAGGTAAGGAGGAGTCTTTACCAACGAACCGGCTCCAGAATGGATTTTATTATTTTTGTTATTATTTTTATTTTTATTATATAGTAGTAGTAGTAGTAGTAGTAGTAATAGTAGTAGTAGAAGTAGTAACAGGAGTCGTTATAATGGTGATAATAATAGTAGTAGAAGTCATAGTAGTAGTAGTAGTAGTAGTAGTAGTACTTGTAACAGTGAAGTATTAACCATAAATGGACTTTCTATATTAAAACGGATATCACTTGATAATATTTCAGGAGCGGGTAGTGCTCCCATTCTTCCATGCACCTATTGTATTATGAGTGGACTTATATTTGCATACAACATTACGCACACCAGAATCTGGACTCCTAATCAAAGTAAGTGTCTATTTAAGAAAAGAAGTGGATAGTTTAATTATACGTACATAACATAATGACATCATACGGACTCGGTATTTACACGGATTAAATTGATTCACTATTCTGGCGGTTGTCCATCGGCTAATCCGAACAACGTTTTTACAATAATGTTGTATGTTATGCCAAAATCTTACAGTTTCACTTTTTTGTCTAAGATTACAAAATGCTTATCTGCATCCACGACGGCTATCCAGAATACAATAATTACTGCAAAGCTGGTGAATTCCGAGTGAGAGGATGGAAGTCTCTTGGACGAGAACCTCAACAGTTTAGCTTTAGACTAAATGGACTCAGTTATGATAAAATTCCCGATATGTCTAACTTGAAAGTGAACATGAAACAGTGGAACCCGTTGACGAACTATATTAGCGTCCAGGTTGGTAGATACTCGTCAGTGGAAATAATGTATTAAATGCGCCAAATTCTAATGTTGTATATAGAGTTTTCTATACATATTCAGGTCAAAGCACTGGATGGTCCAAACGAAGGCTTCGTATTTCCCGCCATTGGCCAAGTTCACCGAAATGCTTATCCCGGCTCCTCTTATGGCGGCGTCGTGTTCGGTTACTCTGCTACCAACATCAGGATATTTGTGCCGGCAGATGAATCAGGAACTATCATTCACATACCGACGAATTGGGGAACTGCTGGATATAACCAGACATCGAATAACGTTGAAATTGCAGTTAAAATGTGGAACACTGTTGTCTCAAGTAATTGTAAGTAATTAACGCTGGTTCAAAGGGTGTTCAACGTTATATCAATTTGAAACCCGTTTTAACTTCCTTCCTTTCGTGCATGCCCACGTATTTACGTGCGTCTGAAGATGTATTTGAGTAATTACGTTGTTTATGCGTGTCTAGCTGTATACGAATGCTTGGATCTGCATATGTGCCTGTATGAGAAGCTACTTCTAGTAAATCTAATATATTCCTCTTAAAGATGTACAACTTAATTTTGTCCAGGTCCGTTTACTAGTCTAACAACGTGGACGAATATGGAACACGAAGATGTTCCTCGTCCCGCTTGGAACAAAGCTAAATGTGTTCTATTATGTCTCTCGGATGTGGACTGTATTGGAATTAGCTTCCGTCTGCCAACGGATCAATGTCTATTCATCAATCTGGACACAATCAACAATAAAACAATCGATGGAACATTGGGAACAGAAGGAGAGGTCGTTCTTCGAACATTTACATGCGCATCTTTAGATAATAAACTAGACACAGCGTAATGATTTAAGAGTTGGTCGCAGCCAAAGAAAGCAGTCGCTTTGCCATTTCCTAATATAAAGCATCGCTTTAGGTAAACACATAACTGAACATCAACCGTTGAAAAAATTGTCGTTAAATTAAATAATGCTCATCTTAATCAGTTACGGCCAAAAATACCACTTAGGAGAATTTCTTTATTGGTCTTAGTAGAAAACCTGGGCTAGTTTTTAGGAAATGCACCACAACACATTTTGATGTAAACCATTTTAATAAATTGCGTCTCGCCATTTATTAATAAATGGCTAACCACAATTGGCTGGTGTTTTAGCCAATTGCTTAGTTTAGACCTGGATAAATGTCATACTTCAGTACGCACACCAGAATCTGGAGTTCTCTCTCTCTCTCTCTCTCTCTCTCTCTCTCTCAGTCTTTTATTTCCAGATCACATTCG
Source organism: Paralvinella palmiformis (assembly GCA_025642065.1). Lineage (NCBI taxonomy): Eukaryota > Metazoa > Annelida > Polychaeta > Terebellida > Alvinellidae > Paralvinella > Paralvinella palmiformis. The sequence goes on along the minus strand of JAODUP010000127.1, from coordinate 953,916 downwards.
AATGTGGCAGTGCCTGTATGATACACTGCTACCAACTATTACGAAGCAGTATGACAGGATGAAAGCAATTGCAATTTCCTAGTTGACAATGTTGATATTAGCATTCATACATTGATAGAACATGGTACATGGCACATAATGGGCGGGTCCTGCTGATGTAAAATTTGGATGAAATTATGTTGAACTATATTGACCAAAGTACGATCGTCTTCTGTTGCCTTTGGTTATTAAAGATTGTAAAGAATGTACATATCAGACCCTTGTAATGCCAAACCGACTATATTAAACACTAGATTCTTGACACGTTATCTTAATTTTGTATTGTTTGTCGCTCCTAATTAGTTAGTTTGTTTACAACATCACTCACATTTACATGAACGTGTTAAATAAAACATCTTTAAAGATTGATTTCATTAAAATCTGTACAACGTGAAATGTTAGATTATCTGGTTACATAGATATCTTATTCTTGTAGCACACACACACACACACACACACACACACACACACAACACACACACACACACACACACACACACACACATATATATATATATATATATATATATATATATATACACATACACACACACACACACACACACACATATATATATATATATATATATATATATATATATAATCATAAAAAAATATTTGTGAGTCTAGTTGATGTTATAATCTAATTATAACAGTTGTCATATGTATACTGCATCACTATTATCTAATTGTGCAGTCACATATAGATCTATAATAATATTGTGGATATATAGATGCGCATACTTAATAACAAGAAATAAATGCAGAACTCCAAGAGGTCACTATGTAGAAAATATGTATGAAGAATATTTAATGTCATATTTTAATTAGGACCGTTTTGCTAGATTGTTATTTTCCCCAATATAATTATTTTTCGTTGAATACATGAGCTTATCTGATATTTAAGCATAGAATTGATTTACAAACACACATACACACCCATACATATTGATAAATTATAAAATGTACATGAAATATTGATATATTATTACTTGTTTGGAGATTTATCAAGTCCAAAAACTTCATTATCTCGCACTATTTAAAAAAAATTATTTCTAAACTACAACTGCAGATACAAACTTTGCATATATATATATATATATATATATATAGTTATATATCCTACTATTCATCTCATGCTTCAAGGATCTACGTCCACATATAACAGATTAATCTTCTAAAACGTGTATGGAAAATATAGATCAGAATTAATAACAATCCGATAGGTTACTACTGACATCTGAGTTGTCAAAAGACGATATTTCGTTCTAGTCCAGTAATAATCCATTGTGCAGTATTGCTACTACTGACTTAGTGTACATTGTCTCGCGTGATCAACAAACTGTCATGTTTGTTAACACGCCGAGGGTATATAAAAGGCCTGACTTTTCACTCAGCTTAGAGAAGAACTTCGACGCCAGACTAGTCGGACCTGTTTCGATAAAGTTCATATAGGTAGAATTTATTTAGTTATTCGAACCCAGAATAAAGCTGAGGTCAGCATCTGAGGCGTCGAAATGTTTTATATACAGGTTTCTTTCGGACCACAGAAAATTACTGTTGAATGTAAACTGTGGTGTCAAAATAGTTTATGATATGTATGTAGCAAGTCACCATTGAACCACACGCACGTGCTGTTTGCTGCGAGCTGTGGTCTCAAATAGAATGTTTTTACGTACTTCCGCTTTTTGTACGTAGCCTGCATGTAGCCGCTTTCATATATATATATATATATATATATATATATATATATAACTTTATATAAAACTACAATAAAATATTCTTGTTTTAGTCATCAATATGTGGCTAACTGATACAAAACGAAGATGTTCTAGTCCCTTCTCAGACCTAACATAAGAAAAGGGCATTATTGTAAAAGAAAAACTGTTTGCATTAAGCCTAATAATAAACAATGGTGCCTTAAAGGACTGTTTTCGTGATTCTTGTAAATAACGTGGCTAATAAAGGTAAAAATTAATAGCAATTATGCTAATGGTGACAATTCATTTTAGATGATTAACAAGACGAATTAAAACTCCAGAACCGTTATAGCAGGAAAGTTATAATGACCGCTCTAGTTTATCGTAATCAACATATGTTGGTCACATGACACGTTAATCTCGAATCTTCCTTTCTCAATTGATCTATGCATATTGGACTACAATAAAAACACAAAACGCTAAGTACTCTCTACTGTTACATTTTATAGCCAGTTTATTTTCGGGGGATGTCAATTAGAGGTCTACCGCGCAATAAAAACATTACAACTGATGGAACGGTTTGAGAGTGACTGTAAAAGTGTATGTTGTGTGAGTTAATAGAATTTGTGCGAGAAAGGCGTAATTTTGGCAAAATTAACCAATAAATTGCCTTAAAAAGAAGTTAACTTACCTGTCTTAGATCTACGGCATACCAACTGAAAATGGTGGAGATGCGACCAAACGAGGACAATTAACAGTGAGTTTGTTAAGTCAAGATGGAATTAGATTTGAATGATTAGACCATTGACCTAAGAGACAGTGAAATAGTAAAATTGTAAGATAAGAGGTGAATAATTTAGCTCAATGTAAAATAAATTAAGTTAGCAGTGTCCCATTTTGGGGGGTGGCCGAAATGATTAAACTTTGCCTGATTATCAGTTTAAATGTACAATTATGTGGCTCGTACAGATCGTATCGCGACAATTCAGATTAAAACTTTATCAGTAACAGGCGTTGCATAAATCATTAAAATAATTAAGCATTTCTTTTAATTATACAATCAATTAACATGGACAATATTGAGTTCTTACTACATAGTAATTATTTAATAAAATCTGATTAATTTCTGTTTTAGTTTTCAGTTCTTTTAGGCCAGTTTCAATACTCTACAAGTGTAATAAGTGTAAGTCTGGTGATTTAGTTTAATTAGCGACAATTATATGTATTTTTCAAACATACCACACCACCCTCAGGTATATCTCCCTATATTAATCTAACAATATTGTGTGTGATTAGTTTGGCTCCAAGAACGAATGTAGTATAATACGGATATACTTTCTTTCCACTAAATTCTCAGCAATTCGAATGACAGCTATCTTTGACATATGCAGATTTATAAACAATCTGTTTACAAGAAATCTGTTTTAAAATGTTATCTATCGTAAAATGTTATTGGAAAATGTGCTGAAATATTACTTATGTTAACAAATTATATGTGTGCAGTTTTGCTGTTTAAAAGTATATATAGAATTTATTCTTCATTTAACTTGTTCTAGTGGCAATTTAAAGTTTTTCTAGGTCCTCTTTCATTGATTATCAGTTGGCAGTATTGTTGATATTAATAAATATGATTATAATGATATAAGTATATATATATATATATATATATATATATATACGTGTGTGTGTGTATGAGCGTGTGTGTGTGAGCGCCTGTGTGTGAGCGCGCGCGTGAGAGTGTGTGTGCACTTGTTTCAATGTTGTTGCTTTGATTGGTTTTATTTTCATTCTGCATCAATAATAATAATAATAATAACAATAATAATAATAGCCGAAATGGGAGTTATTTTACGTGACTTAGCTACCTCAAATGAGGAAGATGCATATGGTCTGAAATTTATTGTTTCACCTTTAAAAAAAACCTTGTCAGTTCCCTGGTTGGATGAAAAACTCCTCCTACTATAATGCGACGGGCGGGATTCGAACCTCCGACCTCCCTCACAGCATGACCATGAGTAAGAAATTCACTCGCTCTTGCCCACTAAGCCATATAGAGGCGATTCTACACTTCAAGAAGAAAACGTTAAAACTTCAATTAATACTAATAATTGTTTATTGACTAGCATTAACTTGATCATCGTTTGTAAACAAAATTCAGCCAACACCAAACGATGACGATACCACATTATCAAACCTTCACTACCAATACCGAACGTTATGATTCTCAGATGAGCTCGGTACCTACTTAAGGCGTTCTGGCGTCATGATAATTCCGACTGTTTTAGGCAGATTACTTAACCAACAAAAACGACAACAACGGCAGCGGCACACACTCTTAATTCACGCAACAAGCAAGCACGCACAATTTGTATATGGATTTTTTTGTATGATCATACCGCACTGCAGTAATCAGTCAATTATAGCATTGAGTTCGCGCCAACTAAATGCGCGCACATTCGCGACCAGGTACACAGAGAAACGCGACAAACACACGGAGCTAACGATTCGCCGTAGTTATTCAATCGGGCCGGAGACCAACGCCCACGGTGATATGTGCCGGAAGAAGGCCGGATGGCAGTCGGCCGGGCGAAGAGCCTTCACCGTTACTTCGAGGAAGAAGAGCAGATCCTTCTGTTGGAGACAGCTGCGGGGCAGCGGCGTCTTGTAGACGTCCCTGCCGTGTAGCTCTCGCGGCAGGAGCGGCAGATAGGTGTAATATCGGACCCGGGTCACGGCGAAGAACGGATCCGAATCCGAGCATCTGGCGCTCAGCGCGTGATTTGGGCCGACGGGAATGGCCAGCACGAGTTCGGCGAATAAGATATGACCCGATACGTGAAACATGCCTACAGCGAGACAATCGTCTCCGGTGTTTGACGTCAGGGTACCGTGGACGTGCCAATTCATAATTGTCCTACCTGGATCAATGGAAAAAAATAACAACGAGATGACAACAGCTAAATTATTATTATTATTATTATAAACGGATGGGACACGAATAGAAAACAAAAACAGGTATATTGTTGTGTCCTATGATATGTAGATTAAAGCTACCCTTTTTTTAATTCAGAGAACCCGTGAATGAATGACAAACGACTTTATGATGATGCTGTAGATGTTTCTAATACTTATAAGTATAAGGATCTATAATATATCGCGTAATAAGTGTACCGACAGATACCTAAACGAGGTGACGACAAGAAATGGTAAATATGTTATTCGTTGATTGATTAATTAAAACGTTAAATACCATCCAGTTATTTTATATTTCAGATTTCTGTCAGCTTTCCAAAATTATGGTGTTAATCGATTGAAATAATATTCAATTTTTTTCGCTGATGACGTAACTATGGTTTGATGTATCGCGAGCGGCAGTGGAACTCTTATTGCTTTATGCGTTTATAAATATTGACAAACATTTTTTTCGGTTCAACAATTAACATTCATCGAAGAAAACTTCTTCACCGTATTTTAATTAATATTTTCGGCGACTATTTAAATAAGTTGGCAACGCCATAGAGTGAGTGTACCTAAAAACCTGATGGTATACTTATACGTGAATCAGATGGCTAGAAAATAAAATTGATTCAACCTGAAATGTTTTCCTTAGCAATATTATTAAGGACGTGTTTTTTTCTGCGTATTTTTCTATATGTTTATTCGAAATGCTAACTCCTGAACTCCAACCTGAAAACCGACACATACGAGCATATTTCCAAGCTGCATTATTAACCGGAAGTCAGGCGTCGATTCAACATGGCGGCTTCTCGTATAGCAAAATGTGAACTGTTGAAGATATAAATTCGTATACCATCGTCGATAAACACCTGAACCGAATGATTGGTCATCGAAGTGTTGTTTCTTTTTCGCCTCCAAACTTTTTGAAACTTCCTAAATCGTAAAACGGACTTTACCAGTTTAATACAAAAAAGGCCACGTTAACAATTGGTGGTTTTGCAAATCAATAAGTATGGAAATTGGAATTTGCCGTTCACCTCAATTTTTAGACGTCATGTTTTCAACCACGACGATTCTATTACAGAAGATGGCGCAATTGAAATGAATACAAACACCAATTGTCAATTGTAAGCACGGAATTAATTCGAAACAGGTGTGTGCAGCAAATTGTTTAATAACAATATTTATTTATTTATTTATGTTAATAGATCTCGTGTAGCATTCCTTTCATCAGACGTAATATGTATTCGATGTTATATAAATATTTCGTGTATATACCTATGCCGTAATATGTATTCGATGTTATGTAAACATTTATCAGCTTCTATTACAACTCATTCGATAAACGTTTAATTTTACACCTTAATATTAATTAATATTTTATGTTATTTCATATCAACACAGTATATCTATCTATACGAGCTCCATTCTTCCCCCCTAACCGATTTTGGACCTCTCTAATGCAAGAATTCAAAGGTTTAGTATTATTATTACTTTGCTAATCTAGATGTTTATTTTCTTTTGGGGATCTGGAAAGCCACGGGAAAGTTTGTATATTGTAAAATTAAGTATGTTTGGTATATATATATATATATATATATATATATATGTGTGTGTGTGTGTGTGTGTGTGTGTGTGTCTGTTGTGTTGTGTTATCTTTGCCATATACAGTAACCACGTTTCATGAATACAGGTGGCATCACTTATATCCAAAAAAAAAACCCCACCCCAGGTTTCTTCGTATTATGTGTGTTTAGTTTTCTCATAAACTGAAACGAAAAAATGTATTGTCAAGTAAATAAATATTGAGTGCAGTTTATGGCTAGTTTAATTACGAGAAAGCATAGTTAGATTCTTACAAATGTGATTAATCTATGGAATACATATAATCACAAACAAATACGACTAATTCTGTATTTTAGTATATATGCATTTGTAACTGAGTTTGATGCAGTATGTCACGGTCTTATTTTGTATTATGTTCCTTTAATACTCTTGCATGTTTGATGGATTTTTACCTAAAACCGTACTGAAATTATCAACAAATTGACGGCATTTTCTTTCTTCATTGACCATCAGCACACCTGTTTAGTGCATTTATTTGTATTAAAGTTTTAAAAATCTTACAGGGTGAAGCTCGCTTCACTGACACTGACCAGAAGTCGATGAAAACCAGAGAAAACAAAAATAATAGTTTAAAAAAATTTGTGAACAATTAAACTGCCCTACACAAATCAAAATAATGCCCTTCTATGATATGTTATATATATATATATAAACAAATTCACGTTGTAAGTAGATTAAAGAATTACTTTCTCTCTCTCCCGTGCACGAAATGGGTGTGGCTTTCTCGATCAGTCTAGTTTTGTCATTTACACTAGTCTAGCTGTCACAGATTTTTCCAGTCCGATTTTGTTACATACGATCGCCATTCACTGCGAACAAAATAAAGCGCATAATGAACAATAAGCTCCGCAGCCTGGTTTTGTTACATAGAATTGCTATCGATTGTGAACAAAATGAGCCTGAACTCCCCAGTCCGACTTAGTTCGGTCTCATTTTGTCAAAGATGTTCTGTTATCTGTGGACGTGAACAATTATTGGTAAATAAATTAAAATAACGATACCAGTTTATAATCATATACAGATTGTTTGCCATAGCCTAGATTGTGGTTCAGCTTCAGGATAATTACGAAACGAAACCGTGGCTAGTGTCCGTATTGGTCTTTCTCGCGCATGCGCAATTACGAAAATACAAAGCTGTAGTGTCGTAACGAAACCGGACATTGACAATGGCATGGCATGATATAGGGAAACGTATGAGAAGTGCTCAAATAGATATACAAACAACCTGTAGTTTTTAATTTCTTCAATATTTGTATGTGTTTTCTTTGTTGATTGATCTTATGTAAACCTTCCCAGGTTACAAGAAGGCGGCAACAAGATGTGGGTAAAATAGTTCCGTGCAGCTAGGCTATGAGCAAGTTTATATTTGTTGTAATACGAACTTAAAACGAACTTCCCGTAATCTGATGTTCCCGACTCCCTTGGTGTCCGGAGTTCAGAAGTGATCGAGGAGATGACACCAAATAGATAGCGCATCCATTTCAATATTTTGCTACCAACTTATAAATCTATCAATAGTGATGCACCTGAGTATATATGTGAAATCCCGTCAATTGTAATACCATCCCTAAATTTCAAAGGTCATCGATTCAGATATTATTGCAGGTGCCTGTGTCTCTGCTCAAGTCATAGAGTAATTGTGCGTTTATTGTCGCAGCGCTTACTTTCTGAAATAGGTTGCCCGTAGAGATTAGAAGTGGGTCGTCTCTTGAAATGTTAAAATGTGTGGGTTTTTTTAACTCGCCTGTTCGCAGTTGGTTACGTATGTTGATCATTCAAATATTTAATTGTATTTTAGATACATCTTTTGGGTATATAACTAGGAAACTCCCTTGAGTGGCTCCTGCTAGTGAGAACATGTTATTAACGTTACATACTAATAATAATAATAATAATAATAATAATAATAATAATAAATTTTGTCGATGTTCATATTCCTGAGATTTTAACCATTGTTGTTGTTGTTGTTGTTTAATGCTATAATCCGCTTATTACTCACCATCCATCACTCAGTATCTGCTAGAATGTTGATCACGTGATCCAGATTTAATTAGCTCTCCCTTTGAATATAAACCTATTTTTGCAGTAAGCTCTTATAAGATTTAATTTCCGTGGTTGACTTGAATTGAGTGGATTTGAGTTATTTAGGATCGGCGCATGTCATACCCGAGTCTTTTATAGCCGAGGAAACATCCTACAAATACAGGTGCGAGTGGAATTCGAACCAAAACACTAGAAGTTTGCGGCGCAGCACTCTAAGCACTTTGCCATATGAGCGCCCCACGTAGATGACTTTAAGTCCGGATATAATCTTTTGGTTACCGAATAACAATGATAACTAATTCCGTTGCCATTTGGCATTTCTGTTGTTGATTATAACAACGATTCTCATAAACGTCCAACACAATCGCGTTTAAGACGACAATATTGTTAAAATATTTAAATTCTCTTTTACTGAATGACCCAAAGATTTACATTATTATTTTAAGACTATATTCAGAAGAAAAACATTTCAACTGGGGATATTCCGTTGCAAATTCTGCACCTTTTAATGACAATACAGTTTTGGTATTTGTCATGTAACATTCAGTAGTACTTTATCATCCAGTTGCATTCAACAGCGACGGCCCATTTAGCCTATCACGTGCACAAAAGGTGACCATAAAACATCAATCATCATCATCAACAGCCACCGCCCATTTAGTCTATTATATGCACAAACGGTGACCATAAAACATCAATCATCATCAACCGTTCATCAACCTAAAATTGTAGGGTGTAGCCGTAAAAGACGCTAGCTAAGCCTTGTTAGACGATTATGAATTGATTTCATATCAAATAAATTGTCTGATTAATCTGATTCCGACTATATAAGAATCGCTGTATATAGATATACAGAATCATATCGTACACGTAAATGTCATGTTTTGGTATAACTATCATAAGATGATGTTATTTGTGTCAATCAAAATATTATTATAGATAAAGAGTTTTAACTTCCGAATCAACTAAACAATATCGATGATAATTATCAAAATTTGTATGACCACTGTGTTGTGTGTGTGTGTGTGTATTTGTGTGTGTGTGTGTGTGTGTGTGTATGTGTGTGCTCTGACCACTGTGTTGTGTGTGTGTGTCTCTCTCTGTGTGTGTATATTTGTGTGTGTGTGGGTGGGAGTGTGCGCGCGCATGTGTGTGTGTGTGCTCTGTAATATTTGTTATTTTATCGTCGTTGTTAGGTTTTTATTGTTGTTGTTGTTTTTATTTTGGTTGTTGTCGTTGTCATCGTTATTATTATTATTATTTTTTACAAATGGAAGCCATTTAATCCGGATACGTTCAGTCAGTTAACAGTGATATTCCATCAAAATAATCCGGAATCGAGCAATTCCCAGGACACATATCTATAAGTCCAACACAAAATGGCTATTTAATGTTTGAGAAACAATGGAGGATAGTCTGATACAATGTATGTCTATTTTGGGAAGCTCCAACAACAAATAAAACGTATAATTATCAAATAGAAATTAAAACATCCGTTAATTAATTAATCATCTATTGTCTTCTACTTTGTAATTAATTTTATTAGTGTTGTTGTTGTTGTTGTTAGCGGTGATGGTTGTGATATTATTATTATTATTAATAATATTTTATTTTTATCATTATTATTATTATTAATGTTATTATTAACGTTATTATTCGAATAAAACTTACACATTTAGTTTGATATATGGGCGCTCCGATAGTAGAGTTGTTAGAGCACTGCGCTACAAACCTCCAGGTTGTTGTTTCGAATCCTGCTTATACTTGTGTTAGTGGGATTTGTCTCCTTATCGAGTCGCCTCTCGACCATATATCTCAGATATGACCAGCACTGAGGCTAAATAACTCAACTCATATATGAAACATATAATAATAATAATATACATAAACTTATATGGGGCAAGATTTTTAAATGGGGTATACTTTGAAAATAACATAAATTGATTATGAAATAAAATAACCCCGCTGAATGAATGAATGACTTATTTTCTGAACTATATATATATATATATATATATAATATATGCTGACATACTAAGGTAAAGATTCATGAACAGAAGTAAATTATAAATACAATAATACAGGTCACAGATGTAGAAAAGAGTCTACAAGAGACTGTCTGGCTCCACTGGACGTAATTAAATCGTATTTGTCTATACTTTTATAGTTATAATTTTAGTTGGAGCCATTCTACAACTGAATGTAAGATGTAGTCAATTTTACTTAATAAGTACTGATTTATTCCGTTAATCTGGTGCTGCCGCCCTGGTGTATTCCCCATAACTCTATCCCACTCATTAAAATAATATGTAGCGCCATGAATACCTGGGCGAAAAAATAGGATAAGTCATCGTAGCCCTCCAATGTGGATCGTTTAAATCTGGATGAGAAACTCGCACAAGATATGAGTAATGAGGTGCACATGTAGATATCATACGGTAAAAGGTTCCATGTTTGAGGACCCATTTGGATGATGCACGCAGCCAAGGTGCGTGTTTTCTGCACCATTAATTTGTATGCTGTCGAGTGTCTGGTATTGTGGCCATGTTGATTTTGTGATAAAGTAAATATGTGTTTTAACGAAGATGGCAATAAGGCCTTAAGAAATGATAGTACATATTTGTTAACTTGTAATTGATATAAGTCTACTAATTTGAGAAAGTGGAGGTGTTTGAATATTGGTGTTGTATGTGCCCTATAATGTGCTCCTGTAATGATTCTGACACTTTTTATTTTCATTATGATCAATTTTGATAAATGAACATGAGATGCTGCTCCCCACAATATAATGCCATAAGTTAAGTATGGACATATAAGAGAGTAATAAAGTGTATTTAAGTGTCTTTTTGGCATGATATGTTTAACTTTATTAATTGCAAAGAACGAGGATGAAGATGAATTAGTCAATCTGCAATGTTATTATCTAAATAAACACCTTTCAACTTTTTCTCAACAACAAAAAAGAAAAAAAACTATTAAAGGTCACAGGAAAAGGTTTCCAAAATTATTCAAAATGTTAGTGTTATATATTAAAATCAATTTCAGTCAGAGATATATTAAATTTTTTCCTAGAAATAAAGTTACAGTGGTTTTAAAACTTGCTTTGCTAGCATCTCACATGGCCGAAATTTTAATCGAGAATCTTCGGAAAACTTTGGAATGTGACATCCTCTTTGCCAAACAAAGACGCCCAAACACTCTACGTGGCCTTGCTTAACCTGTGTTACGTGTTCTATATTGTCTTTATTAAACATATAAAATGGTTTATTGTGTCGCATACAATTGTGCAAAGAAACATACATCAGGTACCAATGATTATATCCGACGTGTAAGTGCCGTCAAAACCCGACCCGAAACAAAAAACACACCAGAAAATTACAAATAAAATGGCTACAAAGACAGACCGAGGGCGGCACATTCCTGTATAGACCAGTATAGGCCACGTATGGGAGAGCCCAATGCATCCAACGGGCTCCCGTGTATAGACAAATACCACTTTATTTTAAATGAAGTTATGCGATAGGGAGAGGGAAATATTCGCATTCAGGGCCAGTGGGCTGACTTATCAATTATACTTCTATCAACACAAACAAATACACACCATTCCAACTCTTGTTGTGGACCGGGGCCCGGTGTAGGCGGCACAGGTTGTTGCTCTGGGTCTACTTATGCACTTGCTGCAGCTAATTGTTCACAATTAATACTGTCTGTGACCTTTTTCGCTAGTGGTTCAAAAGTGTAGGGCTTGATATACCTGAGAATGTCAAAATGGTCGTCGGAACCTGACATTTTGTCTGTCAATAGGTCAAAAGCTGTGGCACTACGTGTTATTTGGCAAAGATGACGTCACATAATAACCCCTAGCGAGTGTAGTACACACTAGCAATGGCTCGTGAAATTTCGAAAGTTAAGTATTTAAGGTGCATTTTAATGGAAATATGATAGTTGGTGGTTAGAATCGTTTGGTAGTGCATCTGATAAAGAATAAAATAATTGCTTGTTACGTTATATTTACTTCGAAATGTATATCCATATTATTCCACAGTTTTATAGCACACGAATCACGCAATTTTTTTATTATATTATAAACAGATAAGTTATAGTTCGTCTCTATTTGATCTGGTATTATGTGAGTCAACTACGTTTACTCCGTCTAATTGGATTTGAACAACTTCTGGGAGAGATTTTTTAATACTTATTGTATACGGTTTTGAGCCGAATAAGATCTAAAGTGTAAAACAATTTAATTAATATATTGGTATAATATTTAAACGGAACATACTCCGTATAATATGCTTTTCTGTAGACCAATCAAACAGTTTCATTTTGTCCGCTCGGGATTGTCCGAATCATAAGTTTTACAAAAATAAATACAAGGAATACGCGACATTGTTTTAAATTAATATATTGAATCTGCTCCTACATGATGACATTTCTTGTGCAACTTTAAATTAAATAATTTATGACAACTCCCATTTTATTTAAAGCAAACTTAATTATTATGCGTTAGTTTATTTTGTTGAAGATGCAAATAAAGTTCGAAATTAAAATTACTCCGCGTTCACATGGTTTTATATGACGTATTAGTAAAATATGTAGATATTACCCGTGGCAAAATTGCCTCACACTAACCCGTATGTATTTATAGCTCTTGATCTATTTGTTTACGAAACAAGAGACAAAACGTAACATTCTGCGTTTTCTGACCATTTTTAGAGCAAATCTATGTGAAAGTTGAAAAAACGCTGGACACTTAATATCCGAAAAATCATTCATGTCGAAATGATTATTTGTTTTTATTCTTTGAATGTTTATATATATATATATATATAACGTGGCTACTTGGCTCATAGAAATTATATTAACAGTAATATCACCGATGTAGTTCAATTTGATGTATGTCTGTACCATATATACCGAATATCACCTTTAGATTGACAATATTAGTTGTCTCAAAATGGACCCATCTTTATGATACACTATCGTGTCATCAAGTAATTATTTATTTCTGTAGGTGAAGAACTTGATTGGGTTTACGACAACTGTAAACATATAAATAATAAAACGGTTCTGCATAAAATATAGCTGGTTAAATCTGTATGTTTTTTAGTCCGGCATACTGATTGATCAATGGCTATGTGTACGGATTACCTCTAATAATAAAAAAAAGCCAGTACTCTTAAGTTCATTGATCTGATCAACATCCAGAGTATGTAGTAATGTTTTGGTTTTCAAATCAGGTTACACACACACACACACACACACACACACACACACCAAAACACGGAGAGAGAAAGCTGACTAGTATATTACCAAGATCATAAACCAAGCCAAAATGGAATAAAACGCTGGTGTTTAGTACTTGTAGTTTTGCTAATAAAATTTTATAATCTAGAAAAGGTTGATGTTTTGTTTTGTGTAAATAAACCACGGCACGTGTAGTAGAATAAGGTACGGGCATGTTTTCCGTTAATACCGTGCGTATTTTTACCTGATGCCTAGCGACGAGTAAACGATCCAGCTACAATTATTCAATTGTGGTGAGGTGAGAATGTTGTCAGGCTAACACCTAAAACGTTTAATAATATAGACGAAGAAGGTGCGCGTGGGCGTACTCGTAGTTTTCGCTGAGTGGCGCTTACAAGCGAGCGCACGTGTATGTTTATATATATATATATATATGTGTGTGTGTTTTGTGTGTGTGTGTGTGTGTGTGTGTGTGTGTGTGTGTGTGTGTGTGTGTGTGTGTGTGTGTGCAATGTCTAAGGATGATGATGATGATTGATGTTTTACGGCCACTTTTGTGCACATGGTAGGCTAAATGGGCCGAGCGACCTCCAAATGTAATGAAGCGAAGTCAAAGATGAAACAACCTTCAGATCTGCTTACACCGAGATTCGAACACGGATGGTAGTGATATGTAGTCCAACACGCTACCGCTAGACCACGGAGGCGCCCCGCAATGTCTAAGGAGACACTGCTTATTGTATAAAGAAATTACTTTTACATATTGATGTTCTGGGCTATCATCAGGAGACATAATCCAGACTGGTGATATTTGAGACGTAAACATTAATCTTCTCTTGGCATTTTGACTTAGATTATTAGATTATCAAAATTTAATAAACATGTAAACGAAATATCTCCATTCAACACCATAGCTTCTGGGTTTAACATGTACGGAGGTAAACACGAAAAGGCTTCATTTGATTATAATTTCTAGATATACATGATTAAAAGATACTTTTGACAGAAGAGAGACTTTGCATTAAAGAAGAACAATCGATCAAAGTTACTATCGGTGTTAGTTGATGACGTCGAGACATGCCTCGTCGATACCCGGGTTACCTATTATTGTCTATTTGACAATGGTACCTCACCGATAACCGGGCCCATTTAGCCTACCTTGTGCACAAAAGTGGCTGTAAAACATCAATCATCATCATCTCACCGATAACCATGTTACCTGTTATTATCTACTTGATAATAATACCTTTCGAATAGCCAGGTTATCTACTGTTGTCTATGTCTTCGATAATGATACCTCACCGATAGCCAGGTGACCTACTATTTTCTAGATTATTACTAACGATACCTGATGGTCTTACTGTATGCCAGGTTCAGGTCAGATTTAACATTTAATCCCATTGATAAGCCATTTCAGATCTATTTGACACTAATGGGATAATGGACAATACGATGAGCACACGAGAATTACATTTATTAGCTGACTCAGTCGTCAAATTAATAACTTAATTGAGGCGGTTGAATTGTTGTTAGATATGAGCTTAAAGTTGTCATCACTAATAAATAATATTCCCCTCAGGTAACCGACGAGAAAAAATGAATCATATAGATGCAATGTATATTCTTTATAATAATTATGTAACTTTCCTGTTAGCGACTTGAAATTTCTTATATACATAATAGAATTCATTACTTCTACTCTCACGAATTGAAATCTGGACGGGTACAATAGTTTTATTCTTGGTTCAATTACCATAATTTGGGTCGATGGAGGTCTAGGTGGCTGTTTGCGTTTTGAAGGCATTTTTTTGGGGGGTAGAATATAACTATTGTAATTTCCAATTCATGCACCATCAGCAGCTAAAATATCCTACGGATCCGCCCGTGACGAGGGCTACTCCAAAAGTCCGCCTCCCACACACACGCTCACACCCACCCCGAAACGGATTTCACCTACCTGGCAGATGAAACCTCTGGCCGCTGTTCAGGTGCCATAACGGCATCTTGAGCACGTTCTCCAGACGGCTGGCGTTCTGCGACATCGCCAAATGTCCTCCGGCCGCCCCGAGACGAGAGACGACCAACAACGAGACGATCAGTGCTTTGACGCACCTGACCTGATGCGCTTCGATGCCACTCTCCGAGTACATGGTTGCTGAGCAGACGTTCCCTTCAGTCTTCGCATCTGCCGGCTCTGATTGGCCTCTTTATACCCGAACCGATGTTTGGTGCCTTGCCGTTCTCAACGCGCGCAACAAAACTCCACAAAATACCGATATTCATTCGGCAAGTAGTTCTCTCGTTGCCTCGTCGTCGTAGTCTCGGTGTAATAACAGTCGTTTGGCGCCCCTTGAAGGCTTGTGCTTGTTGGCGGTTTTTTCTTCGTTCTTCGTTCTTCTCTTCTGCGTGTGGAGTTATTTTTACGACAATTAAGTGTGGATCAGAGATTGCGTCGTTTTCTTAAACGAGGACGTTCGCCCTTTCTGGCTTCTGCATGACCTACCAAAAATAGGTTTAAAAACGACGGATGGAATGGAGGTTGCAAAGTTTACATTTTAGCGAAATGTTACATCGGTGATACATTTCCTAAGCGAAATAGGTAACTGGGATGAAGTGGCTTCAAAGTTGCTGTACGTGACGCATCCACCCCCCAAAAATTCAAATAAATAAAACTCGATCATCTGCACACGTGCTATTAGGTTATTTTATACGCGAATTTATTATTCATAATAGCAGTGATGTATGTTCGAGTTGGAAAATAGTCGAGTTCGAGGCACGTTTCTCTCTCAGCCATTCATATATTTGACACTTCAGCCAATTAATGCCTTCGAACGGCTCTGACGTTGTCCTTATTAAGTCTGGCCGTAAGTCCGAGGTATAACTGTTATAGATCGTACCACAAACATTCATTAAAATCGACTTTAAAGTACACAAAGTGTCACACGGTATCATCCAACTGTCGGGTGGTGATAAGTATGCACCTAACGCAGTTAACGACATACCTGTCGAAGTTGACCTTTAGTCAAATACTTCCGTGCTATGTTATTATCACGAAATAAACTCCGCCTTTGGGATCTATATTAACACTTCGGATCGAGAACTGTGGAGGGCTCGGTTGTGCGTGGTTTGTCCTACACGGGACGATGTTTTCTGCGGGTTAGCTTTAAAAGCTCCACCAGGGGGCGTGTTGTCTCCTGTGTGTTTGTGTCGTCTAGACAGCGTAAAACGACGAACCAGACCGGTAATCAATCGATGGCACGGGGTCGAAGCCTTAATCAGCGTCCGAAAGCCGCAATTAGACGAGCCGTTGATGACGCGAATGAGCCGCGCTTCCGGGCAGTTGTCACCCTCACATTTGGGGCCGCTTCTGGCTATTATCCAGTTTTAACATCCTTCGTAATTACCGTATTCGTCGATGTCCAGAAATAAGGCCTGGTGGGCGTCTCATCCCGACATTATGCTTGTTACGTAACGCGATATAATTGGACGCACGTGTTTGCCTCTTGGTGCGTCTAGACTGCTGAAAAAACAACCCGAACCCAGCCATCGTCTGCTGTCCGCTTATTCGAATATGATCTCGATTAACTGAACGGCACAATAGGGGCGTTTCTTCCGGGTCGGGTAACTCCCGATACGAGCATCGCGTTTCCTTCGGTCACTGCGAACTTATAGCCGAAATTGTGTTGATGAGTGTTTGTTCTGGATTGTTTACGTCTTTCTGACCGGAAAGAGTAAGTGTTGCGCTCGGAATAAAGTCACGCGACAACACGATTGGCATCATCATCATCGTTATCACCACCATCATCATCATCAATATGATAAGGATTACTTCATCATATGACAAAATATTGTAAAAATTGAATTACGTATAAAGTCTGCATAGCTTACTTAACATTTAATATATGGCCTGGGTTTTTTTCTGTCACCATTTCCAACCTTTAATATTAGCGTTCAAAATCGATGACGAACCACTGCTAGCTGGTGTCGACTCGGAATGTCAACATCCCCGAAATATCAGCTAATTTACAGTCTATTATCGAAAAATTACGACAAAAAATACTTTATTGAAATCATTTACGTTACGTAAATAAGTTGCACTAAGTTAGTATTTCTAATCACATCGACTTCGATAACTTGAACTTATATAAGAATCGCTTTCAAAGAGATTTGTAGGTGCTAAATTCCATCCATTTGTATTTAAATATCTGTTGCTACCTTGATACAAAGCCTGCCTACAAACTCTTTCATATATATATATATATATATATATATATATATATATATATACTTTCCAGGGCGTTACCTAATCCGATAACTGATATTTGTAGGGTCCAGACCGGAAAGCTTTCAAATCAGTAGGGCAATGGCCTGATTCATACGAATGCTATGCAATTAGAGTAAACTGCGTTATTTTCTCCACCTCCGTATTCCTCATTTATAGATGGCTTGTAGACGGTTTAAGATATCATTGGACAAAATCCAGAGAGACAGATAGATACCCAGATAGATATATAGATAGATAGATAGTGAGAGATAGAGCGAGAAAGAGAGTTGCGTGGGGACAAAGAGCCAGTGGAAAAATATGTAACCGAAAGAACAAAAGACGATAGGCGAAGCAACGAAATAATAGTTGTGTGTCTGTCTGTTAAGGCGTAGACACTGTTATATAAACTGTCTCACGGAAAGAAGTTTTGCCAACAGGGACGCCCTAACGATCCAGACCGATATGATGGGTACGGGGAGCAAAACATTTAATTTTTTCGCGAAATAACAACTTTCCGCCGATCTGCCCGTTCGGACAACTTTGCAATTTACGACATGATAATAACTGGCGAAGTGGCTCGACCGTTGGCGAGGGATTTGCACGGAATGCGACCAGACGATGAAAAAAATACGTACCACCCGAGCCGGACCAAAAAGCTGCTTCGCTCTATATAATGTATGACTGAGTCGTTCTGGATACACTTTGAGCGTCACCATGTTCCTCTCCAACAGCTTCAATCGCCATCTGGCCACGCTGATCTTGGTGTTCATTGTGTCGTGGCGACAGACCCGGGTCTGTGCCACTGTCGGACTAAGTACGGGCCTGCTCACCGATCCCGATGACGACGACGAAGATAAGGCGATCCTGATGTCTCGCGATCGATCCGCGCTGGAGATAGAACACCGGAAGACGTTACGAGATGGTACCTACTTCGAGCTGCCACGTAAGTGTCAAGTCACGTGTTGTTTTTATTTCCATCTTGCCGCCATATTGTCACCACGGCAGACGGTCGATGAAAGGGGTTAGTATTAATCCGGATCATTTTTTTTCGGAAGTTTCCTTCGTGGACGTTTCCTTCTTTAGCTATTACTTTATTATTCTAATCTCAAGTGGCCATTGAGCACAGTTTGCAAGGCGAACCAACTGCTCTAAACTATCATCGAGTGCATTTTGCATTTTTATCAGATTCCCATTTTAAGTACAAGTTCCGAAACCTAAGTGTTACATTGCACATTATGTTTCGTCTATTTAATCTACATCATGTTCCAGCTAAATGTCAGTGAACGGAAGCTGAAGGAACATATGAAAATACGGCGATAAATCAGCATTTTATATAATCCATTGAACCACTCCGTGTCCTATTGTAGTGCTTCCTCAAATGATGGTGTAAAGATTTATTATGAATATGAGCGACATATAAATCTAATCGTGAATATTCTAAATAGTCATGTTGGGCGCATCCGTAGTCTAGCGGTAGCGTGTTGGACTACAGATCACTACCACCCGTGTTCAAATCTCGGCGTGGGCATATCTGAAGGTTGTTTCATCTTTGACTTCGTTTCATTACCTTTGGAGGTTGCTCGGCCCATTTAGCCTACCTTGTTCACAAAAGTGGCCGTAAAACATCAATCATCATCATCTAAATAGTCGTGTCATTGTCGAGTTATCTGAGGGGGGGGGGGGTATTGGCACAGTGATTAGAGCACGGCGCTACAAATTTCATGGTTGTTGGTTCGAATCCGGCTTATGTTCCTGCGTTTGTGGGATTTATTTCCTGATGCAGACGCCTCTCACATGTAACAATTCGTGCACCTCGGTTTAAAGTTAACTGTCAACGTGATCACTTGATGAACGCAAACGGTTGTGAGCAATATATTTTGAGTAAACAGATGTCACACACAATTACCCTGATAGATACCTCAATATGGCGTTTATAACCTTTCTCGGTTTATAACCCTTTTACCATTCGTCTATCTTGCACATAAAAACCACCTCTAGTTAAACAAATTTATCTGACCTTTAATAAATAATATAAACATATTACGAGCAATTACCATTGTTTTCAAAATACAAGAATATTGTTCCACGGAATTTTGTCCTGCGGGAAATATTATCCTGCAGGACATATTATCCCACAGGACATATTGTCCAGGGGGATTCGTTACCATTGTGCTTTACCAGTGTTTTTTGTTAAGAAGAATTTCGAAGACACAGAAAAATCCCAAATTCGAAGAAAACAAAATTGAGCGTTTGACACACACAAATAATGGTAAGAGTTTGATAAAATGATATGGCTTAATATTTGAGAAGATGATGGTTCATTCAGCGTCATAGACAGGTTAGCTTCGGACTCTGAAGATGACAGTCTTCATCGAACACGTTTTTCTGTCTGCTCAGAGCTTTAGACGCCTCTGCTGGTGTAGGGGACCTTCGTGGGTAGAATTTCGAAACGCTATATAGAGAACATTAATCGTCACTAACCTATATCCAAATATATATTTATATTATATGATTTATTCACGCTTTCACTCAACAAATTCGTCAGAAGACACCCCCCCCCCGCATGAATATAATTTTCTGTCTATCAGTGCTTATGTTATGTTGTGATAAGCACATATGGAAGTTATATTGATTTGCATATTCGTGACCCTCTACGAAAATAGACGACTTTTGCTGAAGCTGACGCCATTTCCAGGAAGCCCTCCCAATAAAAGGCTGTTTATGCTTTCGGTGATAGTCTGTGTATACTCTTGAGCCTTCCACGACTTGATTGATTGTTCCTTTCCTCGTCGCATCTGTGACGAAATAAATACTTTCTGTCCATGTTGAAATAATGTGGACTTTATTTCGTAACCTTGGGCTATAGGAACGATGTCATGGAAAGGAATAAGTTGGAATATTCCATTCTAAAACCAATAACAACAATAAGTATCAGTATTATTATAACACGGGATGCTGACAGCTATATGTGTCAAACTGCCCCATGGATATTACAAAAGCTCACAAAAGGTATAAACCCTTGTATTAGATGTACGAAGTAATAGTACAATGTACAATGGAGTTGTGGAGGCTGGAAGTATTTTAGATTTTACTCCAGATATCCACAAAACTAACGATGATTAGGTACACAGGGAATTCGTTATCTTTAATACACTTAAGTAATGTTCTTATGTAGTTTTGATCTAAATTTAATTTGCATCCTAATATACCATTAGTGCAAAGACTTGTACACACACTCGTCAGCTTTAAGGAAATCGCAATTCGCTACCTGGTGACACATAAAATACATCCCTCTCTCTCTCTCTCTCAACAGTTCGAGGGGCGCCTCCGTGGTCTAGCAAATATCTCATCGTTAGACACGCGTTCTTTTTTGTCTCCGTGGCTGAACTGGTAGCGTGGTTACTCTCAAACCTCTAGCATATGGGTTCACACTAGACCCGGGCTAGGTCTGAAGGGTTTTTCATCCCATCACTTTGCTGCATTGCTTTTCGAGATAACTCGTCCCATTTAGCCCAATATATGGACAAAAGTGTCCGAAAACCCCCAGCAATAATTATCTTTCCAAAACAGGACAAAGCATTATACGACATATACCAGGCTATTGGAACTTTGGGCTGTCCGGAATTGGGACATCCATGCATAGTGCAGACACCCTAACATATTGCTTATCCCAATCAACAACTTATATTCTTCACGTGTCCATTGCAAATGCTTATCACCTTCGCCGCTTGTCAATTTTCAGTCCACACGATCCGGAAATGGCACGTAAAGGGCTCGTTCCGTCACCATCCGGATACGACTTGTAAGAGGATAGGCAAATTCTACGTGTTCGGCGATATCCATCATGCCACTCTTCTGCTGACGGTACCGAAAAGTGACGTCATGCATAAGTTCTACGTATCATGCCGCGGTCTACTCCAGGTGCCCATACCGAGATTGGATAACTACTCGATCAGATACCTGCTACCGATGGAAGTGGTAAGAGATGACATATACTCTAAGAACATACCGTTGTCGTGCCTGCAAGACAGAGACATCATGCCACACTTCGAGGTCGTGCTGGCCTCTGAAGACTGCTCCAGTGAGCTTCTGGATCAGATACACACCTGGATATTGTTGTCTGGGCCGGTAAAGTCCTAGCGGGCCGGGATGGTTTTAGTTACAGCGATGCCTTCGTTTTCAGATAATTTGATGTAAAGCCGCCGTGTGATAAGTAAATGGTCATTAAAAGCTTGATTCGTTTTTATTTACTTTTTCTCTTCGTACAGTTGGTGTTAAAAGATGTCGACGCAAGTTGGGTATAACGAGAGTTCAAATATTCCGACGTACTCGTTCAGTTAGAGGAATTATGTCAGATTCGGTTAAAATAATCGGTTTAATATGAAATTGTAAACCGCCTTATTCACTACGTACTGAGCTAATACGTCAATAAGAAAAACGTTGTTAAATCATTTTGTTTATCACTCAAACATACGCGATCCGGAATTCTCTTTCAATAATCCGGAAAATGCGTCATCAATCATTCACATATCCTGCAGTTATATCCTGGATTTTTAGAACTCATCCAGCATTTCTCACATTTTTGAAAACGTACATACATAAACAGTTCGGCCTACGTCAAATTCGCCTTTACAACCACTTGAGTAAATTTCATTTAGGCGAACGTTATTACAATCGACGTTCTGTCACTCAGCTACGTCACATACCTAGGTCATAATAAAAAGACGTGAAATTAATAAATTAATAATAGAAGACAAAAAAAATTTAAATAAACGAAAACGCATTAAAACATTTAAAAATGTATTTTTAATGGATTATATCTGGTTTAGGTCAAAACGGGGTTACCTACGTCAAGGCTTTTATAAACAATTAATGACGTAAGGAGGGGGGGTGGTATGGCCGTACCGTGATTTAATGAAGTCGCCTGGTTATGTGGCCACAGGGTACTTTGATCTTACAAATTTAATATAAACAATAAATAGAATTATAAAGATTGATCAAAATAGAAAAAAGAAAAACCCTGTAAATTGACTAGCATCACGTGTACTGATTTACGACTGAAGTCAAATTTAGATGCTTTGTGTGCATTTCTAATTTGCTCAAGGGAATTATATATATATATATATATATATATATATATATATATATGCCTACTTCGTCGAAAATGTTTTTCAAAATATAATTTTTTACAGTTTATCGATATGAATCTCACGAGGTATCAAACTTGGAAGATATATATGGTCATGTTTCACGTAGCTATATAGGTTCCCTGTGTGACCTAACTAGTACCGCGGTGTACACAGATTGGCATTACCTGTGTTTCAAGCCCCAAACGGACTATATGGAGTGGTTATTTCCAGCAAGTCAATTCGAAAGTAATTAACGCAAGACAGTAACATATTGCTAGCTAGATATAAAAGACGACTTAAATTAACACGTACCTGGATTATAATATGACATTGAATGTTCTTCATATGTCAGTTCACCTTGGCAAGAACATTTCACAGATTCAAATCTTATCGTTATTCAAAATAGCGCAATTTTATTAAAGGCTTCAATAAGATCCTAGAAGCTAAACCAAAACTATGGCCGCCATTGTCGGATTGTAAACTTAAAACAACCAAAAGGATGCAACGTAATACATCAATTCGAAACCAAAAAGTACCAAGTTGAAATAAGTTTACTGGTCAACAGCTAGCCAATATGAATATTAATATATCATACATAATGTAACATCCTGCGAGTTTTGGACATAGAATCGCTGCGTTATATTTGATGTTGTAGGAAGCTACTAGGCGGGGGGGGGGTCTTTGATTGAGATTTCTTGTATCAGCATTTCTTCATCCTTATCTAGTCAGTTACAGATTATATTATTGTGTAATCATTCTGGTAGAAACGTTTGGCATCATAATAAATCAAAATAGAATTGCAGTAGTCCAGCAAATGTATATCTAAATGAGCGATAAAAGAGTAGTGTAAGGTGATTCTGCGTTTCTCAGTGCCACATTATATCCAGTGTGTGATATTAAGCTGTCAAACCTAACTATTAATAACGGCCTACTTACTTCAATTAAGCGACTATGAATTAAAAGATAGTTCAGAGACCGGAAGCATTGGAAGCATCGACTTGATTAATGCCCTGATGGCAAAACAATCAACCATAACGACAAGGTGGGCTAGAAAGGAATTTATCCTGTAAGAGCCCGAAAAGCTTTCAAGTGAATTGTTCTCTTTGACACGAGCTTGTTAACATGAGATCAATTTCTGCATTTGTTATTATAATACACAACTATTCGTAGTACCTAAAAGGCAGACCACAGCATTGGCAACAGATGTTTTAGTTATGCAGCACCCAGTCTCTGGAATGGACTGCCTGCCGATATTAGAGAATCTAAGACAACAGAGACTTTCAAAAAACTTTAAAAACACATTATTTTCTAGTTCACTATAGCCATTGAACAAATCTAGTCATTCTTAATAATGTGTATATATAACATGTTTATATTCTATTTTTATCTCCTAGTTAATAGCAGTTCGATATATTGTTATATCAGTATTTTATAACGATTTAATTTAGTTGATTAAGTTTAGTTTATTTTATTTGTCTTTTTTTAATCATACTATTACGTCAAAAAAATTAATCACCACTATATTGTAATATTTTATTTTACATTTAATATATATTATTCCATGTCATTTTAACATTTTACGTTTATATATCTTGTATTGTAAAGTACTTTTGAACATGATATAGTTGATGAAAAGAGTGCTATATAAATATGGTATATAATAATAATAATTTCTCCTTTTCCAGTTTTGCTTTAACTGTAGCTGTACGAATGGCTGTATGATATTGTACGGCTGATAAACCTGGTTGTTATCTGTATAAACATGCCATCACCAAGTCTTGTATGATAACGTCACTGGACACCATGAGCAACAAAGTATCTATAATATGCATGCATTATCTCTAATGGGACAACCGTTAGCACTCAGGGTATCTTTGCAAAATAATTTTTGGTGTATTGATCTACTATTATTACGTTATCTTTAACACAATATAAAAATGGCTCTTGTGATAAACAACAACAAAAAATCGTTTCAAATATTTTACCATTGTATGACGTTGTATTACATATAACAAAGATGCCAAGCGAGTTCTGGAATTGTTCTACGTGATATTTTCTGTTACTGATGCTACTATCAGTATAATTTATCTATACAGTACCAGAAACGGATGATGCGCTTTCCTTGAATCTGCATGATATTTCTTTATATCTTTTGATGTTTTCCGGATATTTAGTGACTGCGCGCTTTGTTTAACTTCGCCGCTTATCTCACCTGGCGTATGTGGCCAATAGCGTACTTTCTGGGGGAAAGGTGTGATTAAGATGAATAATTATTTTGATGGATGCGACATCCAGCAAACAACAGCACATAGGTCTGCGGTGCATGGCGCTGTCTCCTTTTATAAATTGGGAGCATCGAAGTGTTCCGAAGAATCTGTGTGCAGACGTTGCGTGAAAAAATCATAATCCAGCTGGATTAGGATTGACTGACAAACAACGGAGAAACATTTAACAACAATAAATTACCAGACCAAAAGTTGGCACGACAACAAAACCAGTCAATGCTCATACACAATTCTGCAGGAATGACATTTATTTCCATACAACAATACAACCATTTTTGAACACCACTAAGTCAATGCCGTTGTAATTTAGTACTTTGCCAATAAGATACATCAAATACAAGTTTTAATTGGTGCAGCTGTTTCAATGTCAAATTAAGAAACCCTGATTGTTCTTCTTTAATAAATGCAATGTACACCATCATATATATATATGTGTGTGTTTGAGAAGTGAGTGATTTATACTAGTACAAGATTCTTCGTGGTAATCTAATTCAGAAAACTAGTATATCTTACGATAGACAATATCACTAAATTAAAAATGCCAATACCTGCATATGCAAACATACAAATGATAAATATCAACTGCCAACTAAATCACATTTTATACTGGCACTGTGTGTGTGTGTCTGTCTGTCTGTCTGTCTCTCTCTCTCTCTCTTGTGTGTGTGTGTGTGTAAAAACAACGAGGGCCTTAACTAATATAGTAACTAAACATATATTCACTGAGAGATTGTAGTTTGATTCAATCCTGTTCAGCAATCAGAATTTATGTTTCTGCAGTGTACGAACTATTGAACACCACTGAATCAAATGGTTTTCGAGAAAGACTGGAAATAACCAAACCCAAAAAGGCTAGTCATTTCTCAAATTTTAAGCAATGCCATGATTATAACTGAAATATGATAGAACTAACTGTGAACTGTGATAAAAAGTAGGTGGGAAGAGTAGTGGCGACATTTCATTGCACTAAAAACATCACATACAATAATACATAACATCGATATCACAAATCATTCAATGAATCAATGCTGGCTTCTGTTAGCCAATGTAAGACTAGGAGGATTAATTGCATTCACTGAACTACGACTCTGGTCTCAACATGCTTGTATGAACAGAAAGATGCTGCAACCAGTGCAGCCTGAACTGTACAATATTTCATTTGTCTTAGAACAACAATCAATCCATACAATAACACTCACAGCACGAGTAGTGGGGGAGGGAGATACTTCAGACTCGGCCAGCTGTTATACATCATCAGCTGTGACATAATTTGTAGAGGCTGTGCCGAATAAGTGACAGCCTGGGGATTCTACCCGAACAACAAAACAACACAATTTGTTTTCACACAATACACTGGAATCCAATTGCAGACACGTTATCATAAACCACACAACTGGCAATCAATAATGTTGAATTGTCCTGTTTGAACCTAAATTCACCAATATGATAAAAAGAAATTTGAAAGAAATCCACATCATTTCTTATTGTCTATAACGAGTTGGCCAAGTATGTCTTTAATTGTATGTAATAACAAATGATAACAACAAAGAGAAAATACCCCTTCAAACAGATCACAAAACATTAGCAAATAACAATAAATAAATATTACAAGTGAAAATTGGTAAAATCCCACCAAAGACTGAATTACAAGATTTGTCACATAATTTCACCATCATATAACTTGCCTGTAAGGAGGTACTCCAAGAAAACGTTTTGTTGGTCATATACAAGTATGCATGTGTGTGCATGTATGTGACATTGTGCGGGTGGGTGGGTGTGCACATGCAAGCACATTTATGGGTTCACAAAACATACATACATAATTGTAAACATACAAAGTATTACAAACACATATAAACAAATTGATTCACACTGAGATTCATTTCAGTATCAACAGAGTCATACATTAACCCCTGACCTTGTATTGCATGTTCCCAAAAATGACTTACCAATGTCCAATTAGTCTGTATATATATATATATATATATATATATATATATGTGTGTGTGTATGTATGTATATATCTCTATACATAGGCGTGTGTGTGTATATAATTAGTATTTAAGATAAGATATATGAAACAAGTTATAAATGGAGAATCATAAAATCCGTCTGATTTTTCACCGATTCAAAGCAGAATAATAAAAGAAAATATACTGTCACAAGTTGATACGTAATACAAACATCACAATATACATATAATATCAGACACCACAACCTAAATCTACATCAGTTACACATACCATCGACCTTCGCCAAAAATGGACAAAGGTCAGATAGCTAAGAAACCAGTGAGCATACGGCTGATAAATATTTTTCTTCCACCACTGGCATTCGGCCATGAAAAAATTTCCAATAATGAAATCCAAGAATGAGATCGAAAGTGACAGAACGAAATTATAACTTTCACCCACTGGAATGTCCCACACCACTGATCGTTATATATATATATATATATATATATATATATATATATATATTAAGTAGCTAAAAAAGATAAGAATTTATGCCAGTTTGTTCACGATTGAAAAATGCACACAAAAAAAATATTCTAATAAATTGATTACAGATATATCAGTTACTGCAGTACAAAGAAAAGCAAGCTCCATCAAATCATGAAGTAAGTAGCGTGCTGGATCAAATAAATGCATCAGTTTTCTATGTCTGTAGCCGACTTCCGTGAACCATTTAGTTGGTTCTACCTTTCAGATAGGCAGCCAACAACTCTTTTAGCTCGGCCATCCTCTCATAGTCTGCCTCCTCATTCGCTTTCTGAAACGTGAAAGTGAAAATAAGATGAATAAAAGATAATACACTCACATCAAGAGCTTCTGTTTCAGACCTAGCAACCAAAAATATGTTTCTGGGTAATTTAACCAAAGTTGGCAATGAGGTTTTCTATAAACTGAAGCGTGTCACAGAAGGGTCACTTTGGGATCTAAGATTGTAAGTATTTCAGTTAAACTGCCCACAGGACGTATGTCATGTTGCAGAAAGAAGCTCAAACATTGTTTATATGCCGATGGGTCATTAAATTCAAGGGTGTTTCATCTCTGACATCGCTTCATTACCTTTGGAGCTAGCTTGGCCCATCTAGCCTACCTTGTGCACATAAGTGGCAGTAAAACATCAATCATCATCATCATCAATCACTGATTAATTTATATCACTCACTCATCCACTCATACACACAAATACACACACACACACACACACAGATCTGTAACAATGTTTCAGTTCTTGATAGCAGACAGATAGTCTATATACATATTTCGTAAGTGGAGGTGAGATCAGACAGAAAATATTAATCAGTTTATTAAAGTGACATGATTTACCTCAGCAGTGTTAAAAACTTGGTTTTCGTTGACAAATTTCTCTCTCTTCTGGGATTTGGCTGTGGCTGCAGGCAAGATGAAGTTGACAACTTGAGCTTCGGTGTGTCTTGGGTTGGTGATAGTTACCATCTTACCAACACATTTATACTTTGGTGCAGCACAGGCTTTCACCTCATACTGGCCAGGCACCAGAAGGCGCCAGTAATCACCCTGCTGACCTGAAATCAGAAATATTACCGGGTAAGCTTCAGCTGTTCAACTTACGTAGAATTTAATTACATCTCATTTGAGTTTCACCAACGTAATATTAAGAAGGTTTATAATCGAAACAAATGTAAATAAACTGCCAATTTAAAAACTGTTATAGTACTATAATAACTATAACATTTGAAAGTATACTAATTACACTTATTATTAAGATAACCATAATGATGTAATTAGATGGCAGTTACTTATACATAGAGTGCATACAGTCAATTTTGTTGTCTTTTCTTGTCTTTCATAACAAAATAAAATAAAATTATCCCTGTAAAGGACCAATAAAAATTAAAAGAAATCACTTATTTGTATTATTTCACCATTTCAAACAAAAGTGTGCACTCAGTTTTGGTAAATGACTAGCTACCTGTAACAATTTTCAATGGCCATAATTCAATTTCACTTACATTCCTCACAATGTGAAACTAAAACACAACTCAATTTATTTCTAAAACAATCATTAGTGGTCAGTTAATTTTCAGATATGAAAATATGTAGTTGTATCTATTAGTAATGTTTCAAGTCAGTAACAAGCTTTCAAATATTGTAAACAAAATACAGCTACAAATTCTGTCCAACTTGTTGATGTCTTGCTGCGCAACATCACAACAACAAAACACAAAATAAGAGAAAACAGCAATAATTATATGTTTATAACAGATGATGGGCTAGTGGATACAAAAAAAAAGTTGGTAAGGTATGTATGTGTGCTTTATTTAATGTAGACATTGGTCATATTGATGTCGTACTGATATATGGCCAATGTAGTGCTGCCATCCTGAATTCTTTAAGAAAGTATGAATTCTGATCAAAAAAGTATACATTTCTTTTAAATTTAAAAAAGTATCAAATGATAATTGCATAGCATTTTATCATTTGGATAATCATAACATGGACACTTAAAACAACTTTAGAAAAACTATGTAGCAAGCACATGTTAAATGGATAATTTATGCATGCAGCTATGAAAGTGCAGCACAAATAAACGAAATAAAATATAATGGTTTGATATATTACCTACAATATTTGATATTTAAAAATGATACTTAATACATAAATCCCAAATTTATGCTTTAAATCTTGGTTAAAAAAAGTACAAAAAATTAGAAAGGTATATCAAGAAAGGTATATAATGACAGCACTGTCAATGGGTGATTCTTGGTGGAAATGAATGCAGATGGACTCCAATAGTTGATGAACAATATCTAAAGGACTGGAGATAAACCAGTCATTCAGCTCTAACATTAACCATAATGGAAACAGTAATATCGAAGCTTAGTCTCGCAAAACACCTCTGATGAAACAAACTTGTTGATTTGTAGGGCCCCATCTCGTTAAAAACATTTGCAGGTCATTAGCAACCTCTTAATAACACATCGGTGTAGATTATCACCTACCTGTGGTAATATCATGGTTGATGTATTTGTTCTGTCCACCGGTTAGGTTAGTTACTTTGATGACAGCATCGGCAATAGGGTTGTTATTCTCATCAGCCACCACACCCTTAACCCCAATGTGTGTCTGAATAAGAAAGATAGATGGTGAATATTATTACGCTAATTTACTTATAAAACAAATACAGATGAAGTGATGAAGATATACTAGTTTGGTTGGCAAACATAAATGGAGTTTCTAATGGTTGAGTTAAAAAAAGTAATCTCCAACGTGACGTGCATGATGTCCTTTTTTCTCCGACTCGTTGTGAAAATAAATAACTTATTTTATGTGGAATTGGAGATTAAGAATTAGCTACATCACAATTCTGAACTATATCCAGCTGATCACATTGTAGTGTAAGGTAAACAACATAAAATATTGTTCTTTATAATTCTGATTCTCAATGAACTTTGGTGGCTAAACCAAGCATACACAGCCACACTACATCTGAAATGTATTTAATATGACATTTCGACACTAGTCCACCATAGATTTGTGGACTGTTCAGAGTTCTGTAGATGAGTAACTTATTTCCTGGTGGACTGGTCAGTAGTGACATTTATCATTTAAACACTTTACAGTTGTGAAAACTCTAAATTTACATTAAAATCATCAATCACAACCACCAGAACATTATGAATACACAATACATTCCATCATGATTAGACCAGCACTGTGGATGCTTTAGGCACTGTGGAAGAATAGCCACAGATGTGGGGCCAATGTGAAACTAGACCAATTCTGAGATTCCCCTTGAGAAGCAAGAGATAAAAAAGATTACCTGATTCTCTGCGTTATAGCTTTTTCATCAAAAAGGAGAATGGCATGACTGATTTATTAGCTCTGTGCATATCAGTGTGTTTTGGGGGTTTTATGTTATTGTTACATATAATAAATACACACACAGACGTTTTCTGGATGTATTTAAATCCTACTGAATTGTGACTGAATGATCTCTAGTTGAATAGAAAACAAAAGACATATTTCAGTACATATATCAAAATATATGTAAAACTCTATTACCTCCAATTAAACCGACAACAACAAAAAGCGGATAATAAAATCAGCCCAAACATGACAACTGATGCTGGTTGTGAAAACCTTTTTTAATTGCATGTGCCTTAAGTTTCTAGTTAGTCTTATAATTTATATTTACATCAAACGTTAGCAAATATATCACACTGGTATCAGAATAGAGTCTTGCTGTATTAATACATGATGTAAATACTAAATCTCATAGGCGATAAAACACTTTAAAAAGATCATATCAAATTTAGTATTTTCTATTACACAGACTTTAAAATAATGAAGACAACTGACGGGAATAATCTGAGTAGTTGCTTCCTAACAGCACATGACTGACAACAGAGAGCCTAATAATACAAAATAGTGTGTAAAAACAAAACGTTGACATTTGTCAGCAGGATGTTATGAAAGCATTCTTTAGGTGTGGCTTTAACCATCAACTCAGCTAACACAGACAGGATACACACACACACACCAGACCTAACAATATTAGCCATTATGCTATGGCTGCTTTATATAACTGATGCAGAATAAGGTGTAATGACATTCAGTATATTTTGTATTGTATTGCCAATCCCTGTACTAGGTGCGTCACTGAGCTCGATTCTTTTCGAGGATATTGGCGCTATAGAAGTTATTATTATTAGTATTATATAACATTTACACTTGGTTATATACAGCTAAGCTGTGAAGTCATCATTAGTCTACACCTGCTCTGAGCATCCTGTTCACATTATGGTATGATGAACAAAATAAATACTTGTTTGATTACCTGTCAGGAGTGAAACCAGTGATAATAAAGAAGTCATTATGGCCACCACATGAAGTGGGTGAGGCGCATAATCAATAAACACATCTGAATCAGTTTTAATGTAATCACCTTCAACAAGTGTTACATGACTAAATAAATAGCACAAATTATGAAATATGATGAAAAATAATTCTACAGCTAGTTGTACAAGAAATGTATAAGTTATTTGTTTAGCATTAGTGTTGGTCACACCTGGAGCATATAGCTAATAGGTGCCTCTCTTGGGAGTTGTCCAAGAATAAAATTAAATGAGGATATCGACAAGTAGGCATTCTCTTTATGAGCCCTTTGTTTAAACTCTTGTTTAACTATGAAGAACTGAGGTGAGCTATTTATCACAGAAATATATAAATAACAGGGTTTGTGTACAGGACATTTGAGGGGCCTATGAATAACAGGGTTTGTGTACAGGACATTTGAGGGACTTATAAATAACAGGGTTTGTGTACAGGACATTTGAGGCACTTATATTATTATGTATACAGAAAGGAGCCATCAGAAGCCATCTAAGATATGTAATTACAATCATGTATAGAATTTCTTTTCCATTTTGGTGATACTGTAATCAATATTGCACAGAAATATGTTATGCACCAGATGTTATGGAATTATAAGCAGATGGCCGATTGATCCTATTGCAGTTACATATGACAGTTTTACCAATAAGCCAGAGACTGTAGCCATAAATTAGGTTATAACATTCTGTAAAATGGTGAACAAAATTGTGTTAACGGCTCAAGACTGAGAATTGGCCCAAAACTTTAGGTTATAAAATCATTCAGATCAGTACCCTTGCCTAAAATCATAATTTGGATAAAAACACAGTAATGTCATAGATGGCAACTGAATATCAAACATAACAAACAGCAAACAGGTCTGAATAAGACTGAATAATCAGCATCCATTTTCTTTTAGAAAACATGACTGACCATAATATTATTCAACAAAAGTGTTTGTGCACAGTTAATTATGATTTAAACATAAGAATGTTTCCTGGAAATCCACTTTTGTCAGGTTTGACACTTGTTGAACACCCCCCCCCTCCCCTGCTTTAAGCAAATTATTGATGAACAAAGCACCTTCTATATTACTGACTTTTAATGTTAGCAGAGTAAGTGACTGCTTTGTTCAAAGATAAAGCTAGATTATTATTATTATAATACGCTTTCAATTCCGTTACATAATGAACGCCCCCTGGTTCATACAAATTACTAATGAATGGAATACATTCTGTATTATGAACTTATACTGATATTAGCAATAGGGAACAATTTCTTTGTTTATCATTTTATTGAAACATTAACTATCCTACAGCCAAAGTCAACAATAGGCCTTAATCTTGCAACCTGGAAATCAACATAACAGTGAGATACCAACTATTGCACGTGACTGCCCTTTAATATTCGGGGATTAGGCTCAGTTACTCCATGTTCATGTGAATATGATATAAAAAATGTCTACTCATCATTATTATTCCAGACGAAGAACCAAATACTGCAGTAGACACACAAAACACATCATACAATGCTACTTTTGACACTAACCTGCCAGATGTATTCAATCAGAGCGTTTTTGTTATCATCCCAGTACTTTGGCAAATCAGAGGCTGGTGGAAACTTCTCACATCCAAGTTCAAGTGTGATCTCAAAGCAGTTACTAGCCAAGTAGTTGAAGTCTTGCATTCCTGCAGTAGCGGATATAATTTAAGTACATTTACACATTAGACATGAAGCTGAGACAAGTCAGTTAGGACATAGTTTTTATGTTAATAAACTGTAAATTTAAACTCACATTGAAAGATTTTAAGAATAGTGCCAACTATTGTGTTTGAAAATGAGAAAATTACAATCTTGCATCTCATATCTCATATGAAAGTAAAATTTAATTCTTAAATAGGGATCTATAATCAGTTAGATTAACAGGTCATAAATAGCAAGAGTAGTAGAAACCAGGTCATAATTTTGAGCACTGCTTTTCACCAAAGCACCCTCATACATTAACACCAGTTCATAAATATTTTAAAACAATTATATCAGCTAAAACAAGGTCAATCCTTTCAGATTAGGGGGAAACAGGGTAAAAAGGATAGCTGTTGCTGTATGTCATTTAAAAGCATACCTCCAGAAACAGAGTACCATTCGGCACCATTTGTAATTCCTCCCTTTTCACCGAAGTCATCTCCCTCATCCATAGGCTCACATGGTTCATGTGATTCACTCATCTCCTTGTGATTTTCAGCATAAGACTCAGCCAGATACCTAAACATAAAACAATATGTAATCTTTCCACAGTTTTTGTTCTAAGACACTGAATGGCCTAAATTGTGCTGATGCGTCATTAAACAACATTCATCCATCCATCCTTTTCACAGCTTTTAGAAAAATATCCTTACTGTGTACTAAGGCATCTGACCAATGAGCAGGAACATTAAGATGCATAGGGATGGAGAACTGAGTGGTCCATTTGTAAAACATTATTTAAAAGCGAACAATTTATTACTCTTAATACAGATGTGTTTAGAATGTTTACTGCATGAGATCTCGTAATAAATTGCTCCAAAACCATTATCCTCAGGGTGATGAGTGTCTTCTGAAATGTTTAAGGACTTTACCACCAATGTAAAGATCTACATAATCAAACCTTATTTTCATTTCTCTGTTAATCATATGTACAGTTCTTCATGGCACATAATAGACAGAAATCCTGATGTCTGACAAGACACTTTTATAATGGATGAGTTCACCAATGGGTTCATAAAGAAAAAGAGGCATAAAGATTGGCAGCTCTTTCATTCTTCTCTGCCATTCAGTCACCTGAATAATCAGCCACAACTTACACAAAGGTGTTATCATCTGGGCTCTTGGCATAGTCCTGCTTATTTCCACTGCGGCTCTCATCGTATGGGTAGTTAGCCACCAGATCGCCTCCGTGAAGGTTAGCAGACAAGACAAAGGGCGTGTTGATGATCCAATCCATCACTGCCATAGTCTCAGGTTGAAACTGTCAGCGAAATAAAAGGTTTAGACACAATAACTTCACAAATATAAAACACATACATGGCAAAAGTTAATAATTCACCATTCAACTATTGCATAATATTTAGTCTTCACCTGATACTTTTGCTAAAATATATTACAACCCTGACACCAACGAGTTGACAATAGTTCTAAATGATTAATTTGTTATGCCTTTTTTTCAATCTTGTATAGCACTCTGCTACAAGTAAACATAAAGCATTCAAAGCATTTCAGTATATGGTATCTATTCATACTTTAATTTATGTAACCTAGTGAACACTTCCTAACACCGGTATCACACTGATGTTGATATTATCTGTTTCTCGTACAATTCCCATTTACAGATTTAGTTCTGCTAGGTAACGTACTAAAACCAAATTTGGGCAGACATACCACTGGACTGTATTGAAAGTCGAGATGATTGTTCTTGGACTGGTCATGATAAATCTTGTAATCGAGATCAGGGAAATTCCTGTTCAGATCCACATTGTTGGCATTACTGCGACCCACTAACCAGTCTTTTCCTGCCTATAAACAAACAATAGGAAGAACAAAAAATGATAGACTGCATAAACAAGCTAAGAGTACAACGTGGAAAGATAAAAAAAATATTATAATAACTACTAGAGTATATTCTTTACTGTCTTCTAACTTAAAGTAAAGCTTCTCTTGATGTTGACAAGCCTTAATCTGCTTAAAGTAAATGTAAAACAGATAGATGTTATTGTATTTAATTTATAAATGATGCATAAATACAGTGTCAACAGCATTAACTGAAGACTATTATAGTTACTTGATTCCCATCAGCTTTCTCCCAGCCATCAGGATTCATAGAAGGCATGATATGGATTCGAGTTGTATCAATCAACTTCTGTATGGTCTTGTTGCCTCTGTTATACTGATCACACAAATAAACGATCATATCAAGGACCAGTTCTCTACCAACCACCTCATTCCCATGCATGTTGGCCACATACTTAAACTCTGGCTCTCCTGAAAAGTAGGTAATATACATTTGAGGTGAACTTCCTACTAATCAACCCTGAGTGTACAACACAGAAACCTTTCCATACATTTTTGCTTTTCGGTGATGAGTAGAACTACAAAATATTTATCAACCGGCAAATATAAACTTAACCACAGCTCACAGATGTCATCTAAACACCAGAAACATTTTCCCCATATAACGCAGCTACAGAAAATACCGAATACATAATTAGAAAAATAACACCTTGATGCTCGAGATAGCTCCACATTGTATTAAGATGATAACCTTTGCAGATGACATATGGATGAACCAAAATAAATGATAAAACTTCCCTAGCAGCTGTTGCTATGCAAAAATAAATTTGCAAAACAAGTCTTTGTGACGTAATACTTTTACACCTACCATTACACAAATTAACATCATATGGCTTACAAATTATAATGCTTAGCCTGTGTACACAACATTGTAGCAAATCAAAACGGCTAACAAAGGTCCTGTATTATCTACTAATGATTGGCATGGATTCGTTTTTTATCAATTCATTAACATTAGCAGCTATTTTTTCAAGCAGGCCGTATTATAAATGCAAACCATATCTAACCATTTAAATGCACGTAATGCCAACAAAACAATGGCAACTAGATTGCCCCCCAAACTAGACTAATAATCATTTTTATGTCTGATGCATACATCCCACTCACTCACGGCTATATCGCACACATTAATGATTATTTCCCCATACACCGCCTTTTCAATAAGCAGCCGACATCCAACGCTATATGTTGTCTATTTTACAGTCCCTCGTCATCTATTTTATCAGCAGGAAATTGTTCGGCTACTTGGATTTTGGCGAAAAAGTGGCCTAGAATGTACCAAATACTCCATTTCCCCATTTTTTTTTCAGGGGAGAGCCCTAACGTCCCCCCTTCCAATGGAGAAGGATCACTACTGTGTTAGTGTGACTACCACTACCCCGCAGACAGCTCTTCATCACCACCACTACCCTCCCTGCATCCACACCTCCCTCCAGCAATGCTGTGGCAAATGATCTTGGAAAGGTCATCATTTGTATGGTTCCTTACTGGTTTCTTGGCAAGAGAAGGATGCCTACCATTCACTGTCTTCCATATGACATCACATTTAAACACTGATAGCATGTACTCAAGAAAACAGAACAAAACATATAACAGTCAATTGAGTTATACCCTTGTTTCACAGCGCTATATGTAT
This sequence comes from Paralvinella palmiformis, assembly GCA_025642065.1. Taxonomy (NCBI): domain Eukaryota; kingdom Metazoa; phylum Annelida; class Polychaeta; order Terebellida; family Alvinellidae; genus Paralvinella; species Paralvinella palmiformis. The sequence continues at coordinate 916,523 of JAODUP010000127.1, read as the reverse complement.
CTAATGTCGGTTGGAATAGCAATTGAATGTGCAATACTGATCTGCTCAAATCAGAAATTCTCAACTGGCAGATATTTTGTAGCCAGTTTCACAACATACTAGTAGAGACTAGGCCTACTGCCAGAAATAAGCACTCACAAGAGAGCTGAGAATATGTTCATCCTGTATTGTTTATATTTACCTTGATAGCATTAAATTTGAACCCTGCATGCTGTTTTGAAATTTGTACATTGTTGTAACAGAATACAAAATAATGTGTCACCAAGTAAGCAGGTAGTTTTATAGTGCCGCATCTAGTGATTTTCATGCCAGGCTTATGTAAGAATATTTCTACAGGCCTGTTAAGTGATCTAACAATAAATGTTTAACTAAATAATACTTCTAACTTAGTTATAATTTAAACACTTTCATACAAGCTTTTAACTAGAAATCAAATTCAAGCTAACCAAGTTGCACATCATATAAAGCAAAAGCAACAATGTAGATCTTTTCCTTCCCTGAACGTCTGTCAAAATCTATGATCCTCTTTTCCATAACATTTTGAAAACTAAGCATTTGTTATTACACTTTGTGGCATTACAATATGATATTTGTTTGCCTTGTTAAACTGAATTATTGGTAAAATACTAGAAAATATGAATAATTTTAATATAGAAAATGTTTCCCTTCATTTAATTATTAAAATTTTCTCATTATTCTTTTATGGTCGTTATATTTGATAATGCCACTGCTCACATAGGAAAGCATAACAAAATTCTTTTGAGTGTTGAACCGAACCAACAGGATTTTAATGAAAGACAACTAGAACAGATGCAACATAAAGGAGTAAACAACATTATCTAGTTTTAAATATCAATAATGCACTAAACAAGTACTAATTACCAAATCAATCTTCATTCGAGACATGAAAGACTATAACCATTTATGAGTTGTAAAGACTAATATTATTAATACAGCCAGGTTCTGCTTGAATGGGTTAGTTGTGAAGACCTTGGTGCGACTCTAGGACAAATACAAGCAAGCCTAAAAGAATTCACCTTAACTAACACCTGGGTTGGAAAACATCATGATTTGTTTTTATACTGGCAATAACATATTGCTTTCTGCACAACTTTAGTCTTATCAAAGCATAACCACACACCATCCCGTTTTCTGCCAGACATTGTGAATTTGATGAGTATCAATATTTAGTGATAAAATACATAATACTATAACCTCAAAGTTGCAGAGTCAGAATTTGTTTCTGATATGTATTCAGTATGAGATAACTATCAATAGTGAATCTTTGTGTATGTTTACCCCTTATATGCCTATATTGGCTAAATACCAAGAACTTAATATTAACTCAATGATCCCCTAAATGCATAGAAAAAAATGTGACCTCATGTGTTGGATCATCCCTAAATTAATTCAATTTACAAAACTGAACCAGTGTGGCTTCACTTAACACCTTCTATTGTTTTGATCTCCCAAGATGACCCAACTATAGACTTCTGAGAATTGTCACTGATAGTATGACTATAGACATGGTGTTGAAATTTATTTGCAATTTAATAATAAATATATCCAAAAGTAATTATCGAGCAATGATTGATTTTAAATAACAATTTTAAGATATAATTTTTGTATTTAATCAATAACAATAAATGAAATAATCATAAAAATTAAATTACCGGTTAGTCGGAACAAATCAATAAAACATAATAAAAAAAATTTTATTGCAGTGATTTAAATCATAATTTAAATCAAGATTTAATTCAATAAGTTATATCAAATGATTTAAATCAAACAACTCTGACTAACACAATAATATTTTTATCATAAACTTGTCCATCCGGTACATTATTGCTGCTAAGATAAACACTACCAGGGTAAAATTTGATTAAACATTATCAGAAGAGTGTATACCAGACATGGGGTCATTTCAATTTTGTCAATTCCAATTCAAATTTATCCAATTCCAAATGTATCAATTCCAATTCCATTTTTTACAGACTCATTTTACCTACTACTTTATACAATGAGTAGGTACTCTGAGTACCTACTTGGAATACAGACTCCAAGAAGTATATATTCTAAGTAGGATTGTCATGGGAGAAATGTTTGTGAATTAAAAAATTAAATGATGAATTAATTTGTAGATTAAATTTTTTTGCAGGAAACTTCAATTCCAAATATAATTTATCAATTCCAATTCATTTTTTTTAAATAATCAAATCCAATGCTGGAATTGACAACCAATTCCAATTCTGAAATTGGACTGATCCCATGTCTGGACTGTATTCTCAGGTATGCATTGTGCTGATTGGTTTTGAGAACTTCTGATAACACATTGCACTGCTTATATATATATATATATTGTGTGTGTGTGTGTGTGTGTGTGTGTGTGTGTGTGTATAAAAAGAGCTGATCCATTTGAATTAAGCATTGTTAATGGCAGCTATATCTTGTCTGTAAATGTTTCAACAAGTAATAAATGATTTTTAATGCATAGTTTAATGTTAGTTATATTCACTGATATATAAATTATTATGTAAATAAATATTTATATTATATAGCAACATTTTTAAATTAAATACAGAAATTTTTTAACACACTTAGGCAATATTTAAGCATGATGAGAGAAAAATAAATAAATTATCATGGGTCAATAGATTTATATTATATAAAACTGTTTTCTTGATAATAATATGAAAATAAATTTCTAAGAAAATAAAGAATTACTTTATCAGCTGTAAATATGTTATTAATAGTGGCCATATTATATCAGGACTAATTACCAAAGAAGAATTATGACATTAAACTTCCTTATGTCTATATTCCCAATTTATCTATCAGTTTTTGTTTTAAAAACACCTTGTTACTTTAAAATTTTGAAAGATAAATGCATAATAAATTGTGATTTGAATCATAATTGAAATATATATTGGCATTCTATTTCAATTATGAAAGGGAAATAGTAAGTGGTTTCTGTAGTTTTATTGGTGGTCTTTCAGATAGTTCATAACAATTTCCAAAGGAACATCCACAAATATAAGTACACGAGTTAGATTAGAGCTTACAATCTGGAGGTTTAAAGTACCATGTTTTAAAAATATTCCCTAGAATCACAATTTACTAATTCAATCAGCAGAAGAGAAGTGAAATTAACAAATAGTCAACCTGGCAACAGTCTTATTTCTCATTAAAGTATATGGTTGGAATGAAATTTATGTTTTCTAGATAAAATAATATTATTCATCATTCAATGATAATCAACTGCTCACACAAATTACCATATGGATGGCTGTAGCCTGTGCGGGCGTGGGAGTGTAATAGCATGGACGCACACTAATTAAGCAAGACTGAATAAACAAGTTACACTGCTATTTATAATTTACTATTTAGTAGAACTACTCACCAACTTCATGCTTCTCAGGATTATCAGACAAGACAATGACAACCAATTCTCTGCCTTTATTCCCAGCTGTTTCTCCAATGCTGTACAGATATGTAATATTTGGACATTTTTCAGCCACATCTTCCATCACTTGTAGCATTTCTTCATAATTGTGATGATGGGCAATCTCAAATCCCTTACATATTGACCCTGTATAGCATAGGCCAAGGGCCAACAGCAGGGGAATGACGTTCATATCTCGAAGTAGGTGTGTTACACTGGTTATTTCTCTATTTTGTGTAACAAAACAGTAGACGTAAGTATATAACTCAAAGAAAATAAAAATATTACATATATGTAACTACCACACCTGCCTACTAGTCTAAAGGGTCTGTCACATCAGCATAAATGTTGACGTCAGAGGGACCCTTTCTACATGTAAATATTTTGCGTGGGTTGCGGCTAAGTATCTTTGTCTTAATATAATAAAAGATAAAACTATGAACTCAGATAGGAGATATATATTTAATTTAATATATTTATAAAATAAATATTGAAAACATGAAATGTCTGAACGTTTACAAACATACGTAATATAGTGAAACATTTAAGGATCCCTCATCAAGAGTGCGGGAGTATTTCACCAAAGTGCTATCTTCATAAATTTCCGTATTGCAAATGCTGAAGAGGATGTCACCCACCACCAAATCATATTTTTGTCACGTCATTACTAAAATATTCTGTTTATATAGATGTATATAATATCTATACTCGAAAATCTTAATATTACATCCTATATTAAGAGAATGCAATATGTATTGTTGTTTCATTTTCGACCTACTGCTTGTTTTTATTGCTTGACAATGTTTGTTGTTCTAAAAGACTAACACACGAAAACTTGTTTCTAGTGTGAACTTTGTATAATTAGTATATTTAATCATAACAACTCAAATTCTGTAAATGAAAATAAATAGATCTACTATCCTTGGAGTAGTAGATCTAGTATAGATATATATAGACTCTACTATAATATACTCTACTACATGCACTAATTTCAATCATTCTCATATTATACCACATTTTATCATGACATATTCCTTTTGTACACTGTGTTTTTGATGTATCTTATAAAACATAGATCTAACGCTTACAAGTAGAACAACTTTGTTTTATTTAATTAACAAATTGGAAATATCACGTTCTTGGTCGAGCTTATGCAGTATGACCTCGTTGGGAGGGATTTTGTTTTTGAAAATCTCAACAAGAATTAGTCAGACATGTTTCAGGTGTGATAAATATTAGTTTTTATGTATTCCATAAATATGACTGTTATCAAGAATTAGCATGGCATTACGTATTGCAGTAACTTTGTCTTATTCTGAGATGAGTATATGAGCGATAATAAATGTAACGAAGTGGTTACGTATCCGAACATCGGAACACTACCTCAGGGTTATAGGTCCGAGCACTCAATGTGCATGCGCCAATTATTCCTCGTTTGCTATTTCTTCCGCTCAAATATGGCGGCCGAGCATGTAGTCTACTAATTATATTTGGGTTGAAAGTAGAAGATGCTTTTGATAATTTTGAAGAGGTACAAATGAAAATCAAAGAAACAGACGATCGATAGAACAGTCGTGCGGCTTTACAAATAATCGGGGTTCCCAGCCCCAGGTGTCCTAGAAAACCTGTACTATAACAAATTCATTTTCCCGGTCCTTGAAATGTCCTTGAATTTGACACAATCTCGTGGAAAAAATACTGCCTTTGTAAAAACCGCACTTAGAATTTTTTAAAGTGAATAAATAGTATAGTCAGTGTAGAAAATAATATTTCCTTGGTTGCGGGAACCATAAAATAATGCGTTTCTTATAAATCTCTGAAACTGATGCGAGCAGATGAAAAATTAAAAACATTCACGAAATTGCTCAGATGTATAATAATATTGATGATGCATGGGTCAGATGCTGAATGCTTGGATCCTGATCATTAACAAACACGATTCTGATGCTCGGCTTGCTATTCTGCGTATGAGCACCAGGAACACAGAGTGCTCGGACCTTTATCACCAACGAACACATTTGCAATGCTCAGATACGTAACAACAGCCTAAATGTAATTTTGGTTTTACAGTTTAACTTTTGTGTGAGTAACCTTGTAATTAGAGGGTCTACTAAAGTCCTAGGGCTAGGCTTATACATAGTAAAGTATGTAATTATATATTTAAAAAACTATACGAATTTGTAACCACAGGTGGTCATTTAATTCATATGACTTGGATTCAGGGGTTTGGTTTAGAGGATGATTGAGTCAACTTGGCCCATTTCAAGCTTTGTCCATTACCAACTCAAAACGTACATGATTAGCACCAGTATCCCAACTCTTATCTTGACCCATCGTCAGACACAGCATTGTTATTATTAGAATTATGAACACTTACAAATGTGGTGACCACATCAAAGGAATACTGTACACACATGCTTGGTGATACTGTACTGACCTGTTTCACAACCCTGCCAGTTTTAAAATGGGACCTTCCTGTTTTGCAACCACACCACAAGCCTTGTGGTTGTAAGATGGGTAGCCCATTTCACAACCACTTGATTTAGTACAGCATCAGAATGATCAGATCATCATGATAAATTTGATTGTGCATCGGGGCGCCTCCATGGTCTAGCAGTAGCATGTTGGACCACAAATCACAACCACCCATGTTCGAATCTCAGTCTGGGTATATCTGAAGGTTGTTTCATCTTCGACTTCGCTTCATTACCTTTGGAGGTTGCTCGGCCCATTTAGCCTACCATGTGCACAAAAGTGGCGTAAAACACCAATCATCATCATTGATCATGCACCATTCTGTAAAATGAATTTATTATTTTTGCATGTGTTTGTATACATTTATATATGTATATATAATATGTTTACTGTATATACTCGTGTATAAGTCAACCCGGCAGATAAGTCAAGGTCAACTTTTGACCCTATAATTCTTTCCTCAGGCATATGCTCACCATATAAGTCGAGGTCAAGTATTGGCTTAAAATCCGAATCATTGTCGTCATTCGGGAAAAAGTTAACCCATATAGACTGGCATGTATATGAAATCCAAATAACAGTTTGGTGAAAATAAATCTTAATTTATTGACTAAGAATAAGACTAGTGAGCAAAGATGTGGGGATTTTGATCCAACTATCACTCACACAAACATGCCTGCTTGTAAATGTAAGTTCAATTGGCAAGTGTTATTAATTCATTGTTTCACAGCACATCTGAAGGTACTGGTAGTTAACAGTGCATGACTATCAGTATTATTACATAAAGACCGGCATGTTTGTGAGATCCCAAAAACATTTTGGTGAAAAGTGTTATTTATTTAATAATAATGGATTAGTAGGCAGCGATGTGATAATTTTATTCCGACTCTTATTGGGTTGAATTCTATAGTGTTGTGTGTTAAGGATGGCTGAAAACATCTTTCCTTCAGCTGGTAGGAAATATCACCGGCATATAAGTCGTGCTTCTGAGAACTCCCTTTTCACTACCCAAAAAAATTACTTATACGCAAGTATATATGGTAAAAATAATTTCTGAAAACCATATATTTTTGAAATTGTTGAATCGGTCCGCTTCCCATTTTGATACTGCCTGGCCTGTTTTGAAACAGGAAGAAGACTGTTTAAACAATTTCAAGTAATTCTCTGTTTTCATAATTTATTTGTTCATATATCTATATACAGAGGTATATATAATATCTATTAAATTTTATTATCACAACAACATATAATTTTGCTACACAATAATATGATAATTATGAAATAACTGCATGACATTTTATTGCCACATGGTTGCTAAACGAGCAGGCATTCTTAAAACCATACCTTGCTTTTATACATAAATCAGATGGTCTCAGAAAATCAGGCTTTTATACCTAAATCTGAGGGTCTCAGAAAATCAGGCTTCTATATATAAATTGGAATATTATAATAATTACCATTGATGAAGTAGAAAATGTCCATGTTCCATGTAAAACATACAATGTTAAATTATTGCACTTTATAAAAACTGAGATTTTGTAGCTTTCATCAGTGCAACGTGGCCAGCTGTACTTGTGTGGTGGTGTACAAGTAAATTTGTTCCCCATACGAAACATTAATGTGCAAACTATACAATATGCAAATGTTGGTCCCTTGTCACTGCGACTTGCAAATTGTTCTTCCACTCTGTCTTGTACTTTGTTTGAATGCCTCGACATAGTTTCTGGAACAAACCCTCAGTTCTATCTCCCTATAAAACGTGGCGGACATGCATGGCTAAAAGCAGCCAATCACAAATTGAGTAAGGCTGATGACCTTCCTTAGCTGCACTATTCGTCATACGGGTCGTGATCACGCAGCAAATAAGAACTCGTGAGCTATAGCAGACATAGTTTGGATAGTTTCTGTTGACCCAGAAAAACACGCGAGACATTACATAGGCCAAAATAAAATAAATTATTCCACACCAAGCTTGATCAAGTTAGATATTTTTTGTTTGTGTTTCATTAAAAATGGGAGATGGTAGTTCAAAACCAGGAGGCTCCAGGCAAAACCAAGAGACTTAATATGTCTGATATTGATATATATATATATATATATATGCGTGACTCATCTAAAAATTGTTGGATGTTGGTAAAATTTGTTTTACATTAAAATGCTGAGTTTGTGAAAAAATCGGAAATTTTTCAATTCTGAGATTTCATTGTGTATGATGATGCATCAGCATTTCATATATGGTCATATTTATGCTAATATATACGTTCCCTGGCTTCCAGGATGTTTGGAATAGAACCACTCACAGGGCTATCTGTATAAATAAAATGGGGTCACCAGAAGCATTTCCCATTGTTCTGAATGAATGAATGAATGTATGTATGCATGCACATCTTGTGCTTCCTATGGGTGACCACTGACCTAGTTAGTTACCAAGATCAAGAGAAAATGGAGTTCAACGTGACAGAGTTACTTAATTCGAATGAAATGGGCTAGACAGTTTGATTGAGGAGTACCTTTTGGGAGATGAGGATGAAACTTTACTACGTGACAGATGATGACTTTGACTTTCATCAGTATGACTACGACATGGCAGTGGAAGTGATGACCGAACCATAGAGACAGTGTTAGATTGCATTAAATGTTATTTAATCTGCCAATTTTTTTATAATAAAGATATTGCAGTCATATTAATAGAGAATCTTGGGAATGACTTCATCTTCCAACCCATCAACAATCATTAAGATCCACTTAGATCCCCCAAAAAACCTTCGATTGAAGAAAAAGAGTATTGGTACATTCGTTTTCACTATTTATGCTTCATCTGTTCAGTAGTTCGCCATTGACACTGAAAGACAGTTGGATTTGAATAGCCTTGGATTAATAAAATAAATAGTGTATGTATATACCATTTATTTTGTTAATAAAAAATAATCCCAACACTTGAGACCACTAAACGTCTTGATATCCCATGTTTGTTAAATTATGAATAAAAGTGTGAGATCAGACAGTTAGAAGAGGTGAGGAGGAGGCTGTACCATATAAAATGTCAATAATAAATCATACATTGAATAAATATGCCATTCTTTATCGCACGTATCTCGATTTATTACACTTAAAATGTTGTATGCATTGTCCTGGAAAATGGTAATTTTATCCTGGAAATCTCCCAGAAAATAATATTTCCTTGGTGTCACCTGACATGATTTTTGTCTATAATCTATAGTAATTTAATAATATCTGAAAATTAGAACTATTAATTACACCATTTCCCACCGCTTATAAGCAGTATCCCATATTTTCTATAGAATCAAGTGGGACTTCCCCAATACCTCTACTAGGGTTTGAGAATTTGTGTTTCAATACTAAGATAGCAAAAACATTTCACCAAACAGTGAGTTTTGGGTTCACACAGGTGTCTGCGTATTGCATGTCTCTATTGCACTCGGTAGCATGAAAGGCCTTGCCACGATGTATGTACTGATATGGGCCAATTGACAGCGCCATCTGGTGTTATTTAGCAGTTGAGACTTCATTGATTGGACAGCTTGATAAAATTATAAACGCTCACTTATGTTATTTTGGATGATGCAAATTCTGTTGATATCACACGTCTGCCTATGATTATGAAAGTATAGATGATCATTTTTTAGCAATAACAGGAGCAGTACAGTCTACATTTAGAGCTGCAGTGTTGTCATTTATTTAGCAAATACTGTATCATTGTAGATGTTCTAGATTATTGCTGATAGCCTATCAGCAATATATATATGTTATATAATGTCCAATTAATTGACCATTTTTGTTTGGCAATGGGGAGAGTTAATATCATTATGATAACACTGTCACGTTAACTTCATATGATTTCCAGTACATTAACATTGTAAACAACAATCAGCCAAACTGATCTGATAACAATTTTGGTTGCTTGTAAATAATTTCGATTAGTTCTCTAAGTCTCTGATGCTAATTGCTATAATTGATTGAAGATGTGCAGTGATATTCTTCCATGAACAAAATTGTTGACTGAATATAAAGTAAGGCAATAAATCTAACCAAGAATATCTTTTTAATAAGCATGCCTGCTTTGATGGTAATTCAGTAAATGTGTATTATTCTTTATTGTGGGCCAACTTATTTTTGCACCATTACCTTGAATACTGGCTTTTCACCAAGATCACTGATGCATAATTAAACCTTATCTTTCCAGTATCAAAATAACACACATGCACACAACAGATTACAATTTACATTGCGCATTCATATGTTAGATGATCGTGATGGTGACAGGTTTTGTTTTGATGACCAATAATGATTACATAATTTGTCACTAATGGTTCAGGCCTAAACAAATGTTTCAAAAGTATTTACCATTCACTGTTATATTTATAGGAGATCAGCGCATGGTATGATTGGTATGAGTGGGATCCCAGTGACTGGGAGCCACACTAAAAAACCTCTTCCTAAAATACAAACACCAAGTACCTGGCTGTTATACAGCCTTTCAACTGAGAGGAAGATTGAGCCCCCTAAGCCACCTGTTCCAGTGTTTTTGTTGTTTGCCATAGAAAAACGACCTCATATTTTGAATACTCAACCAGGTATGTATCACTTATGCTTCCATGCACACACATACACACACATATACATTGGTTAGTCTTAGCTATACTAGCTCCTTAATGGTACAATGGTTTTGTTTTTATATGCTCATATATATTTGTTGTACATTCTTGATTTTATACATACATAAAAAACTTTCATATTTTTAATCACTTGCATGTTTGCTACCCACATGGCTGTTGACAAAATGTAACTATGCTATAGTAACCCAAACAAATAGACTATCATTTGTCATGCACTGCATTTTTTTGAGTTTAGATAATAATATATAATGTTGACTAAAGCATGTTGCTCCTGAAAGAAATTGCCAGAATTTCTACTTGTTAAACCTTAACACAAGCTGAGTTACGTAATTTGACAGCACAGTGGTTAGAGCACTGCACTGTAAACTTCTAAGTTGTGGGTCTAAATCCAGTTTGTGTCTGTATTTCAGGGATTTATTTTCCTTAGCATCAAGGTTAAAAAACTCAACTTTTGTTAATTACTTTTGGCTAAAAATGTAAAATACTCTGAAATATCCCAAAATCCATGGAGTCATTCTACTTTCATAACTCATCAGTTTACAATCAGCCACTAATAAGTCACACATAATTTGGTTTACTGATTTCTGTTTTTGGTGTGTTGTCTGGCATTGAAATATGGAGAATAAAAAAAAATTGCAATGGAAACCCAACCATCATACCCCTGAAAAATCCTATAAAATATTTTCCTCCCTCTGCATGAACCATGTTTTACAGGCTGGTAAAAGCTTCGTAATTACACTCCAGCACTATTTACTATATATATATATATATATATGAAGCTTTCATACTGTAATTGACAATTGCTTTGTTACAGTGGTCAAGCTGTGATATGTGGGAGTTATATGTGTATGGAAAATATCAAACCTCATTACTAATACTAACTTTTACTTGCAGGTGCTTCTACTGCCCAAATTGGCAAACAGTTAGGTCAGATGTGGAGAGAATTACCAGAAACGGAAAAAGATGTAAGATGTGTGTGTGTGAGAGAGAGAGAGAGAGAGAGAATAGAAAGAAAGAGCAAGCAAGCGAGTGAGATTCAAATATCTTTGGGGGGCTTTTTGATAGCATTTGTCAAATTTATGGTGTTTTTATTTTTTATTTCCAGTCTTTTTTTATCTGTTTGTAAGAACCTTCATAAATGGTAATAAAAATTGTATATTTTTCCAGTTTGTTTTAAGATGGCTAGGCAACATCAAAATTTATATGGGTTTTACTTTTGTGAAAGTGTAGGATTGGGTTATCCTGAAACAGGTTGTCACAATTACTTGCCTCTTCTCTTGGGAGAAATGCAAAATGTTGGAGTATACTTTTCAAAATTTAAATGGTACTGGGTCGTTTATGTAATTTCATAGTTGACTGCAGCTTTGTTGTTGGTCTTGAATCAATTTCTTTCATTTTCATAAATAAAGTCTGACAAACAGATGCTTACAGGTATCATCCTGTACAAAACCCCCTTTGTGCTTTTTGAGTCTGATCGATGAATTTATTCTTTTGCTCGTAACTGCATAATAACAGTTATAATAATATATATGCAGTTGTATGCAAATTTTCCCAAATCTGTCGGAGATTAGAGATTTTGATATAGATGTTTTTAGTACATTATAATTGTCATTATTTTTATTTATGCCATATATTTATTGTGCATCCCCTGCACAAATGCATTTGTAGGGTTTGCACATTCATTTTTTTTATTAACACAGGGTTTGCATGCATCCTGGAATTCCTGGAATATAATTGATTTTAATACTACTCCTGGAAAGTCATGGAAAACTCAATACACCCCTGGAAAATCCCCCTGAAATTCACCCTAACCATTTTGAAATCTCCAGCTTATCAAGCTGGGAGTTTAGAACTAACAAGTAGCATGCATAGCTGATTATTTTATTTGGTGCAGCCTTGAAGCCTGGTATTCCAAACATGATGTCGCTCTTTCCCTGGTTTTGTTTTTCTGAGTGACATCATATATGGAAAATACTGGGAATCTATATAGCATTGGCGGCCACGAAAGAGGTTGTGAGAGGTCGGAGCCGGAAATATGGATTGTCACTGCCAGCAATGTTCTGTGATTGATGATTGTTGTTTTACAGCCACGTTTGTGCATATGGTAGGCTAAATGGGTCAAGCGACCTCCATTGGTAATGAAGCAAAGTCAAAGATGAAATACCCTTCAGATATGCCCACACCGAGATTCGAACTCATGTGGTAGCGATCTGTGATGCAACACGCTACCAGACAATTGAGGCGCCCACAATGCTCTGTGATGTCTGTCCTCGCATTCCCTCGGGTTACCTCTTTCCCGAAGCGCCCAGGTCGGTGTATGCTACTTGTTGAGGAAATTAATTAGCACTGTCATTCATGATATAAAAAAGGAGGGAAAAACCCTCGACTGACATTGTTGCATTAGCCAAGCCTGCAGATGAATTTGCTGAAAAGGCTGAAACCACTCGAATTCTCAGCTTTATTACAAAATCGAACAATCTTAGAACAGCCAAAGATAAAAGTCAAGAGTTAGCAGACTTAACAATCAAACTTAATGAAAAAGTTCAATCATTAAAAGATTAATGAATATAAATTAAGAATTTTTGGGACTCCATTAAAAGGAATATCCTTTCTATTAAGCATGTTTAATAAAAGCAAAAATGAGTAAGTTTGGTACTTACGGTTTCTGATGTAATAAGATTTGCGGTGTACCTACATTATACTGAATCATTGATGCAAAATAAGATTCTAGATATTTGTGGATCTTTGCATATACTTATTGTCTTACATTCACATATAAAATGGCATCCATTAATCAGTTGTCAAAATTCTCCTGGAAAATATTGATAGGATCCTGGAAAAGTAGATATTTGGAAATTCCTGGAAAACTATACACGTGGTAGTGTATGGACCCTGTTAATAACTACGGTGGAAGAAAACTGTGAAGATTGGAACAAGAGTTATTCTTTGTTTGCTACTTATTATGCCCCTTTCTTTAGTTATTGTGTACAGCTCCTGAGAAGAGTTTATTGAATCTGGTGATTTATAAATCTTTGTTGTATTATTATTATTATTTTATCATAGTGAGAGGTTCTGGTAGCAACTTTCCTCTTTAAGGGAAAGATTTGGTCAAAGTATATTATTATTCCTGACAGTGCTAACTTGCACCTACTGGAGGAGGTTGATTGGATGAGATCCTGATGCTTGACTAGTGTTCAAGCATTTATTGATGATGATTATAATGATTGATTTTTATGACGACTTTTGTGCATGTGGTAGGCTAAATTGGCCGTTCAAACATTTACTAAGCTGTACCCTTAATATGCTGGTACAGAGTAAGGTCAGCTGTGACATAACTATCTATCCATTTCATTGTGCAAGGCTGTACTGTATTGCATGCAGGGTTCCCACGCATCCTTGAAAACCTGGAAAATAAGAAATTCATTTTCAAGCCCACTGGGCTAAAGGACTGTAAAATCTATTAGTACTTGTGAAGTTTCACTAGCCCGAAAATTAGCAAGTGAGTGCAGTGAATGCCACTCAGGTGAGTGCAGTGAGGTCCGAGGTTATGGTAGGGGGCAGGGTTCGCACAGGTCCTTGAAAACCTGGTAAGTCCTTGAATTTGAAAATTTGGATTCTAGCCCTGGAAAGTCCTGGAATTTTTGTAGAGGTCCTTGAAAGTCCTGGAATTTGGACATGTAGATCTATATTTCTAATCATAAGCTTACTGGAATTCAGTCGTTACACTTCTTCTGGAATATGGGTGTATCTTTGTACCTTAAAAGTTTGTGAATTCATTGAAAAGGTCCTTGAATTTGACATTGGAAAGTCCTGGAATCTGAGATGTCCAAATGTGTATGAACCCTGGGTCTACATCCCCCTGGAAAATTTATAAGATGATTTGTCATTGGCCAAAATATGTAAACAGGACGTGAAGCAGCCAATCACAGGGCTTCATACACGTGGTTGCATGACAGTTCATTTTGTATGCAACCCAGAAAATCAATTGTGACCATTAATGGCACCAGCTTCTTGTGAGTGTACAGAAACTTCTTCAATACACATATTTTAATACACATATTCTACTAACCCCAAGTATTTCTATTAGCCCAGGGCTAATGGGCTAGCACTTTTTTCAAACTCTGGACAAGTCAACTTTTATTGCATAACTTGGTACAGCAGTGGATATTGAGACATGCTTGCTTAGAGACAGATGAACTGTAATAATGTGTTTATGGCACTGATGTGTCAGTGACAGTAACTTATGAACTAAAAATCTATTTATGGGATTCTCTTTTCAGCGATACAGAGAAATATTCCGTTTGAACAAGGAGACATATAAACAAGACTATGATACCTTTATGGCAAACCTTTCGGATGTAGAAAAGGAGCAGTTAAAGCACAATACCGCTTTAAAACGCAAAAAGAAGCTAGCAATTAAAACAAAACGGGTAAGCTACAGATTTCAGTTTGATGAAGTTAGCAGAGAAATTGCTAATTTCACAGACAGCTTTGTGATATACCAATTCCAACTTTATTTTTATCTCATTAAGGCATAAATGAAAATTGTAATTTAGTGTTCAGTCATCTGACTGGGATTTACATTAAGTTGTTGTGGACACTCCGATGGCACAGTGGCTCTAAGGCACTGCACTGCAAACGTCCAGGTTTTGGGTTCAGATCCAGCTTATAGCTGTGTTTGTAGGATTGGTTTCCTCAAGATTCGCCCCTCAGCCATATGACCAGTGTGGCTGGCACTGTGGGTAAATAACTCAACAACAACAACATGAAGTTATTGTATTTTTTGTACCTGATAGGAATAAAAGACAATTATTAAAATATCAACAATTATTGAAAAGATACGGGACTAATGCAATACAGGCACATGCTTCATCCTTATTTTGGCCTACGTAATAAAACTGTTCCTGCCTGGATTGAATTTCTAATACTGTTTCATATCAAAATGAAGATGAGCTGGGTGATGGTAAAATTTTATTGGCGTTAATATATAATGTGACTATCTCTCCATTTCTCCCAGCAAGAATTTTAAATTAGACATGAGCATTTTCTTTTATTTATGTGATATTCTGCCAGACTAAATCACTTGTGGAATTTGACAGGCCAGTACATGTCAAACAACTGTTGACATCATGGAAGACCATCCCAAAATATATGTAGGATAGAATTAGGGAATCACTCAGGTAGTTATAATTAATTTAATAGAAGTTAGCAGTTCATCGGTGTTCTATTAAAATGTTTTATTCAACATTCAGATGAAGATATAAATTTATCTTGACCAGAACTATTGACTACCTTCAAATAGGGAGCACATTTTCCTCTTTTCAAACACACGTCAATAATTAGGGAGGAAGTTGTAAAGAAGGTTTCATTATTGAAATATATGCTGTATATTACTTAATTCAAAACATGCACGCTGTGGGCTGAGGTAATTGTTGTGTTACAAGACTATAATTTCAATTGAGGTAGACATTATCTTCTGCTCTATTATTTGTTTATTCATTCGAACTATTTTAACCAATTCATATCCTGATCATCATCTGAATGTTTTCCCTGATCTCACTAACTGAATATTCCTTGTATCAGCTGAACACAGTAACATGTGAAAATTGTAATAAATTAACTAAAGAAATCATACTTATTCTGTTAGGTATGTCATTTTAATGTAACAAAGTTTTCATTGTCAGGAATGAAGCATCATTGTCCATTTATTAATTTGTAACCATTGAAATCAATTATTATTAATAACTCTTAACCTAACTGAACTTGTATTAAAAACTAACCTGTCATATAATTCCATATCACCATTCCTAGTTAGGGAAGATACCGCACAGAAACATCATATTTATCTCAGTTGCTGTATGCTACATGTGTGTCAGTGTATATTTTATTGGTCTTTTTCCTTGAACAGAAATTGAAGTCTTTGAATAAGCCAAAGAAACCAAGGGGTGCCTTTGTGATATATTATGCATCACAGATGAAGAATCGTGGAACTACACCAATAACTGTAAGAGAATTTATATGTGAATTTAGATATAAGTGAATTTCCACTTTTTGAAAGGAAGATTCTGTTCCAATCTGGTTTAAAAATAAAGCAAATTTCATTTCAAAATAAAGCATATTTCAATATATATTTTGTTTCAAATTTATCTTCCATCTTAGAAAATGCCTAATTTATTTATCTCTACAGATCTTTCATTTAAAAAGCAGGATTTATTCCTTTATTGTATGATTTTATAATAAGATAAAGAAAGTAACCCTCATTTAGGTGCCACTAATCAGTCTTCGAGTTAGGGTTAGAATTCGTCTTGGGGTTGGATTTTAAAGGGATAGTCCACCTTCATTTCAAATTCTGTGTACTAATACAGCTATACTCACAAATATCATAAATAATGTCAAAATGTGTAAACAATCACCCACACATTAAATAATCCAGTTCAAAGTGCTGATTAATCGACTTTTAATGACCTGTGAGTACCACCATTTGAAGTTAGACAGAGACCGGAAGCTCCTGAATGGATATCCGGTTGTCCTGAAGTCTGTAGAGCCATACAATAGCATGTAAACGAGTGTGAGCAAAGAATTATTCCAGAACTAAATGGCATTATTTTGTTAAAATTATGTCATAAATGATATACAACCATATCAGTTTGAGCCAGAATAACCTTACGAGAGGAATATGATTCAAAATGGCTCAGATATTAATGCTCAAGAGGTTTATAATCTACATCAGTCTAGGAGGACCTGTGTGACAACTGAGCATTTCAGTTTTCTCCTTCCCACCTTTGAATATGGTTTCCGGTGCAGCCGTAATGGCGGCCCTCCAGTAATTTGGATTATTTCCCTATATCTATGATATCAGGTATATTTCATGATTATTATTGTGGAATTGTTTTGGTTACTGTTCTAAGCATTACGTATTTAAAAAATATTTTCTGAGGGTGGACTGTCCCTTTAAGGTAAGATGTAAGACAGGTGTATTCAGATTATTTGAAGGAAAAGGCTAAACTGAATAGTTATATCACCACTGAGGGTCTAAAGGAATTGCTTGTTGTAACTAGCAAGACTCAAAATATTTATACAAACTGAACATTTATTTTATATAATTTTATACATAAAAAAATAAGTAATGAGCAAAAATAAGGTAATTAAGGTATATTTGCCTTTTACATAATGGGACCCTTTGATGGTACAGTAGTTAGAGCATTGTGTTGTAAACTTTCGGGTTGCTGGTTCAAATCTTACTCCGTCTTGTGTTTTCCCAAGGGAGTTATCTCCTGGTCATGTGTGCCAGATGTGGCCAGTGCCAAAGTTAAACAAACTAATCAACCAACACTTTTCATAATATACAAATATTATCATTTTTTTATTTTTAATCTGTTTAATTACTGAAACAAATGAATATAGTATAAACTAGTTTTGTCCAGAATAATGCTACTCTAATGATGGTTCCAGAAAATCTATTTG
Source organism: Paralvinella palmiformis (assembly GCA_025642065.1). Lineage (NCBI taxonomy): Eukaryota > Metazoa > Annelida > Polychaeta > Terebellida > Alvinellidae > Paralvinella > Paralvinella palmiformis. Next base: position 898,505 of record JAODUP010000127.1, on the reverse strand, counting down.
ACTTTGAATATTGATCATTATTTTGTCCTTACTATATATACTCATGGGTAAGTCAAAGAAGTACTGGTAGAATTTATTAGACGAAAGACTATTTGTCTTATATAAAAACCAAAGTGGAAAATATTTGATGGAATTTATTGATGAACAAACCAAACTATCATCGGAAGAAATGTACACTAATGACTGTCTGTACACTGCCGCATAACATGATCACTGACACAGTTATATCATATGTCATGTTTCATATATAGCTATTCATTCTATCTCTGGTTGGTGCAACTAACAGAACATCACATGATCATGTATTTTCAGAGGGAACATGTTAGGTTGTAAAAACACCAAATACTGCAGAATTGACTTAATTTACTAAACGATTTAGCTGATTAAGTCATACCTGAAAATGAATTCTCACAACTTCTAAATTGAGTGGATTCACTCTCCTTTTGGTGCTTTTTTTATTTGATTCAATTTGTTAGGTATTTCATTAATAATTCTTTTGGCATGAGGTTGTTAATCATTTGATATGAAAGTGAAAAGAGAAGTAATTAAAATTTCTGACATAATTATAAATACAATTAGTCTTATCCACTAGTTATTCTTATACACAAGTATATGTGATATTATTTTAGGAAAAACATTTGAATTTACTAGTGCCACCATAATCTAATATTGGATGAATATTTAAAAAATCAGTCTGGAACATTTGCTTGTTGTTTAAAGAGAGATTAAATATTTTGTGATGAACAGTTGATTAAAATTAATATTTGGGACTTACTCTAAAGCAAAATACATACGTAATAAGATTGTAATACATACAAATACAATAAATACTATCGTATTCTTGCTGATTTTATTATTTTTAAGAGGTGAGTAGACTGTCTTCTCATCTTTAAGATAAACTGGTGAGTGGTCAGCCTTTTCAATAGCACCTGACATCCAACACTATACGTTGTCTATTTTACAGTCCCTTGTTGCCTATTTTATGGGCAACAAATTGGTCGGCTACTTTGGTTTTGGTGAAAAAATGGCCTAGAATGCACCAAATACTCAATTTTCCCCAACTTTTTCAGGAGAGAGCCCCTAACCCACCCTTCCAGTGGAGAAGGCCCACTACTGTGTTAGTGTGATTACCCCTACCCCACTACCAGCCCTTCACCCCCCCCCCCTTATCCATTTTTTTACAGGCCACCACAAGTGAACTACTGCCTACTTTTTGTAAGTGGTCATCTACTCTATTCTCTACTGAAAAGGCTGATGGTAATGTTCTAAAACTTTTTAAATGTGTAAGTCTGTGTAAAGTATTTGAATTCACAGATATCTGAGTAAAATGAACACAAATCCATGTACGTTATTTACAAATCACACTTTCAGACAAATTGCAACATGATTTTTTGTTTTTAAAAGGTCAAATTCATAGACCATATTGCTAATTAGGGGATCATCATTTACAATATTCTTGTCGCTGAGTTTAAGTAAAGTCATTATTTCTGGAAATTAAACTTGCATTTTGTGGCCTTCGTAGCAATAAAATAATTGTTTAATTCACTGATTTATTTTACGTGATACAAATTTTCAGTTTTACAATAATGTTATACACTGATGTGCACAAATGATCCAGAATGAACTGGTTTCAACTATTCTTCAGTCTGCTGCCATGTGGTTCTTGTTTTTAGATCCAAATAATGCTTCATTAAATAGTTGAGAGATTTTTTAATTTTGTTGTATGTCCTGTTTAGATATATAAGATTTTGTTTATCATTCAGGTCTTTGTGAAGCAGGTAGCTCAGGAATGGCAAGTGATGACAGAACATGAAAAAGAGGTAATTAGATCTGTGATATTTTGAAGAAATTGTAGAAAATATTTGTAAAATTATATTTCTTTTGATTAGTTTAGGTTAATGACATATATATATATATATATATATATATATATATAAAAACTCATTTCTCACTACCTTTCAGCCTTACGCTGAAAGAGCTAAAGCAGACCGAGATAAATATGAGGCTGAAATGAAGGCATGGGAGGAACGTATGCAGGTGGAGGGCCACCCAGAACTGGTCAGAGGTTATAAGCCTCCTAAATTACGAAAGAAGAAAGTTTCAAATTTAAAGAAGAAGGCTGCCCCCAAGAAGAAAAAAGCAGCGAAGAAGAAGAAGAAGACTGCGAAGAAGGTTACTGCTAAGAAACTAACTTCTAAAAAGACTGAAAAGTCCAAATCTAGTTCAAAACGTACTAGTAGCAAAAAGACAAAAAAGACTTCATCATCACAAGGTGATGAATCCTGGATGAGAGAAGAATAATGTCAAGATGGGATTTATTGGTGTTTTTGTGGTAGAAAATAAGTTTAAATTAATGAATATCTGATTAGCAATATGGCAAATTCTTCCAAATATTTCATCAATGATGGATTGATTCAAATAAGATTTGTTCTTATTTTTGGCACAAATTGATTGAATGGGTTTTGTTCTGTGTACTTAGCACAGTAACATTAGTTCTGCTCTTCATTCTACAAAAACAAATATAACTGTTAACTGGTACAATAATGTTATACACTGATATGCACAAATGTATTTGTTTAGTTTCGGTTAAATACAGAATCTAGTAGTGGCAGGCAGAATATAGAACGTCGCTGTTAGTTTCTCAGCCTCATGACTAGAGATGATCTCGGACAATATACAAATAAATATTTCTATAACTGATCTGTTATTTTGGTAATAAACATTTTATCTACGTCGCTCTGCATAATATTTTCCACCCGAAGGAGAAAGTAGCGATTTGTCGGTTTAGAAAAAAATCATTTTAGATATTGAAAGTCACAAACAAGATGTGGATGTGGGAATTTCGACACTAATATGAGTTTTCAAACAAATGTTATGTAAAGACATCTGCACAATCGTATTTGAAAATCCCTATCTTTTTGACAGATGTGTGATATGTGGTGGTGATTCAGACTAGTTTCAATTGCATTTAAATAAATAAATACCTTGATTGAGCTTGGTTGCTTTATAGGCCATATGTTGTAGTGTTATATTTTTAATTATAACCAATATATTTATTATCAAAAATTAATTCATCAAGTCTTAATTTTTATAGCCAGCATTTGTCTGATTCATCAGGTTGGTTAGTGGATTTGTCATGAAATGAATATCAAAACGGAGAGAAGAATCATGATTCTGTTTTAATTAATATTGTTAAATCTTATTGTGTATGTTTTTATTAGTATCCCATCCATTGCACAATTGAAAGAGAGATCTCAAAATGCAACAGAATATGGCACGTCTGTCCATAACATTACAAACATAAATTTAAATTTACTGATATAAACAGATATATCAGATTGTACTAATACATTCTTACAGAAAATATTTGAATGGTACATCTTTAAAAAATATAATTATGTTGAATAGTCTGCCTTGGATTATTTATCCAAAAGGCACTGGCATGATTTATGTCATTGGTGTGTTGAGGATCACATCTTAAGTTTTTACAGGTCAGTATAGTTGTTTATTTACACACCCACACTCAAGTCGATCGGTGTATTTTGTCGTGCAATCTTGGGTAGCACTTATTCATCGATAAATACTTTAAAGACAAATTGCCATCAGACTTATAGTTATTATAAAGCAAACTGCTTGTCGGCTTATACTGTTGATGTTTGTTTCTTTTTATCGTCAAATATGTTGTGTTTTATTAACCTTTGTGTACTGTGTGTGGAAATTATGTACGGTGAATGACAATCTGGTCAGTGTTTGTTGAGGATTTAAGGTTAAGCATTTTATTGCAACATTCCCACCTTTACTACCAGTAGTGTTGTTGATTTGGAGTTGTTTTTTAAGAATATATTCCTGGCATTTTTAGAAAAATTAGACTATTCTATGTTAGAAGATGAAGCTTTATTTACAAAGCTTCTCTAAATAAATATTTCAAACACTGTTTGGTGTCCTTCAACCCTTCAGATGTCACCAAGAGCATGTGTAAAACATAAACACAACAACTTCTGTGCACACGTGATGAGACTCCAGTTCACCTCCGCCTACATTTGCAGGAAAAAACATTTTGAAAATGACAAATAAAATCTGGGTTTGCTCATTGAATAAATTATTATTTCTTATTATTTTAACCATTTTATTTGTTGTGCGAAATGTAGAATAGTTTAAATATCAGCTGGACCACCAGGCCGGCAACTATAGAAAGATGTACGCCCGGGTCAAGAAGTGTCAGCCCCGGGTACCCAGGCTGGCTCTTATTTCCAACACTGCTGATATGTAATTTTAGTTTTTAAACCATTTGTGTACTGATAGATACAGGATTACCACAGACAGGGATAATATTTGTCTTTGTAATGGATGCATAACTGATTTTATTTGTTATTAACTTATTTTATAACATAACATCATTTGAATCTTTGGGGGAGACCTAATATAATACCTCCAGAACCACGACCTGCATTTGGTGAATCATTGTTGTGCATACAGTCTCACCTACTCAGGGACATTGAGTATGTTGTAATTATTTAAGCAAAGAGAATTCCTATAAAATACTGTTGCATGCTTCCACATGTACCAGGCATTCATTTACAGCTCGGTGAACTGGTGTTTCTGGACCATAGCAATAATTTCTGATGGGTGCAGTTTCTTTCAAGTTATGAATCTCTGCAGTGATGACTTACTACTCCGTGGTGTCAAAATAGTGAGTGTATCTGGGTGGGTTTTTATTTTGTTTAGTTTAGCTTCGGTATTAGTTACCCCTAATTAAGTAAGACGGATGATTAAATGAAACATCTCCTAGATACATGTATCATTGAGATTCAAACCCCGGGCGTGGATGTCGGCTTTCGGATAAGATGTTGTTTATTACTTGATTAAAGTGGCATATACTCTACTACTTCTGTTGGCTTTATATAATACACGGAAATGTATTTACTAGAATCCGCTGTCCCACATCAAATTCACATAAAAAAAGGATATCTCCATGGCCTAACTGTTAGGGTGGTTAGCCACAATCCTCTAGCTCTTTGGTTCAAACTATGGTCTGGCTATGTCTGAAGGGTGTTTTTTTCATCAACCTTGCTTCATTTATCTTTGTAGGCCAGTTTGCCCATTTAATCAACTACGTGATCAAAACTGGCCATTAAACAGTTTTACATTTACGCACATAAAAATATATGTTTATCCTCTGTCTCATATTGGTCACTACAAAATGCCCCAAATATGAGACATTTTGTTTACATTTAAGCAATTTAAGATTATGAGATGGTTTTCGTGCATTTAATGTCCTCTTTGGAAATAACACAATAAAGTACTGAGGAAACAAATATAAATGGGAGATTATTGAAAGCATAATACTTCAATAGAAAGGGACATCGTGAGAGTTTATCATAATTAACGTCGTCTTCAACAATGTTCATGGAATATGCCAATTGTTATGGTTTCTAGGCATTTATTAAAGCATAAACATCGACTGACCCAAACCTCAATTTATTTAGATCATTAATGCTGCTGTATGTGACTATATGAAATTGTGAATTGTAAATATACCACTATATTACCAAAGTCCAAGTACAATTTTTGATATATCTGTACATGCAATGTTATATGCTGGGTATCAGATTGAATCAACTCGCACCATTTACAGTGCACCATGTTGAGGATGAAGACACAAACACAGAATAATAAACTTATTTTAGAAGCATTTCACCAGTATGTTTTATTTGTATCATAAGTGACTATACAAAACAAATATACAGTTTAACAATGTCCTTGTGTTCACATTGTTCACCTTGTTTTAACATAGTTTCAGCTTAAATACTTCACACACAAAGAACAGTTCACTCTCTCTAATCAGCATCACATCTTCCTGATGATCATTTATCTGAAGAATGACTGCTGCACCACGACAGATTTGTGAGACTAGAATGGTCACACACCACGTTCAGTGATGTTATATGATTAAATGGGATTTTGTGTGTGGGCAGTTAACGTCTAGCCTATCACACGCACGCACACACACACAAATCAGAACGGAAGCAAATATCACCTGAAAGATATGCCCTACACGTAAAGCACCAAGCAGAATGAATACCTAAGGTAAACTGGCGATGCTGACAATGCACATTCACACACCTGTTTATCATGCGCATGATTAAGTGGACACCACTTAGTAGACGGAGACTTTGCCTTGTAGGACAGGCTGTATTTGTAATGATTGTTTGTGATAATTCTGTGATGTGCACAGAGTCAAGGTGGAGAAACAAACCCCAAATATAAGATGAGCAATACAGGGGATCATATTCATCAATCTTATCTCAAAATTCCACGACAGACTCTCCATTCCATGATAATTGTGTGTATAAGCAAACAGCATTTCTTCAAATTTCCCGAAAAGCACAGATAGAATAGCTGGTTAATTTGTATGCGTCATTTGATTTCTGCAAGGCACACAAAATATCGTGTATATCAGTTTGTAGAAACCTTTATCTGGTGATGCGACAATATCTCTCGCTCATCGTGTTATTCCTACAGTTAGTTGTCTCATACATGCTACAGATGAAAATATGAAGTATGCACAAAATAAAAGGATACACAATGTGGTATTTGATATTATAAATTAATATTGTTACTTGAGTGTAAACTAGTATTTGTGTGTGTGTGTGTATTTGTGCGCATAACTGAAAACCTCTGACGTTGTAGAATATAAAGCTTCACATGAAGCATTAGTTGCTTGAGAGTTCTCTGGACGAACCAAAATCAAAACTGGAAGTTAAACAAAGACTTGATATGCTGCTGTTAATACAGGACATAGAAACGTTATGATTTGTCAGTAGTTTTATACAAAAGGACATACTACAGATGAAAAATACTAAGACAGAAGTATGCACAAAATAAAAGGATACACAATCTGGTATTTGATATAATAAATTAATATTGTTGCTTGGATGTAAACTAGCATCGCGTGTGTGTGTGCGTGTGTGTGTGTATTTGTGTCCATGTACACATCCATTCCTTTATCAAACACGATAACAAATTTATAGAAAGGCCACACAATACAGGATTATACTGAATGGAACATGTGGCATAAAACTTGTGTTTGCACAAACAACAGCAACATCCATCAATTAATCACCACCTGTAGCCGTCGGTCTAACTGACACCATCCAGGTAACTGAACGAGTAAACATTGCTTTAAAAATAACCACCACAGGATCTTAAATATCAAGCTCGAACGAATGGAATATTTGCCAAATAAATGCCTCTTCTGTCCAATTTGTCGGATATATTCATGAAGCTGCAGAATTGCCACGGTACTAAAACACTGAAATAGCTAATCGAATCAATAAAATAATTAACATTTGTTACTTAACAGTTAAATGCTGTACTGGATACACAAAGACACTCAGCCATTTCTCAAATGACGCCAATTTTACTACATCCACTCAACAATGAAACCGATAAACACCAAAAAAAATATATCAAACATCTTAAACGAAGGCAGGTTTAGGTGATAAAAAGAAAAGCCGCAAAAATCATTGCAGTGATACTCCATTATGTAAAATAGTACTTTAGTTAAAAATCCTTATCACTCTGGAGGTCAGTAGATTCGTGTAAGAAAATGGTCAACATCTCCATCCAGCCATAGAAAAACCTGAATATGTGTCGCAGGGAAGGCGTTTTGAGAGATTTCAGTTAGCTGAGTAACGTCGCAGCAACAGCGTCTGACAGGAATCACAAACTCGAACTGGTCGTGCCGACGAAGGCAGAGGCATTTTCTGGTCGGAACACTCATTACAATAAATATCTCCGCAGTTTCGGCAGTGATGCTGGAAAATTCAAAACAAAAGTCCATCAAGCACATTGTAGGTGTTATTCTTAAAGACTGCACATTCATCAATCGTCTTATAAACTCCCATTGACTTTCTATGATGAGTATTGGTCAGAGGTCTGTTGCCCCATGAAGAAAGATAACTTGAACAATACAAGCATTTTAGTTTATATCACAATATCGGCATCAGAGTTATATGATTATCGGAATATAAGCATCAGAGGTTTCATAATATAGGTATCACAATACAAGCATCGAGGGTATCATAATATCGGCATCAGAGGTATTGCAAAATACAGATAAGAGTAATTTCAATATAAGCATCAGAGATATCACAATATAGCTATCAGAAATATCACAATACAGGCGTTGGGAGTATTGCAATATAGGCATCATAAATATTGTGATATAAACATCCGTGTCACAATATAGGTATCACAATATAGGCATCGCAAAACCTGAGACCAACAAGATCTGATCGATTTAGTCATCGGTAAGATCATTCTACCCAAATCATCTTATTATTATGGAAACCTTTAAATAAAAGCTCGGAATGAATTGTGAATAGCTTTAAAATTAATTTCTACAGCAAACCACTACCGGTACAAATTTCTAACAGTTTCATAACAAATATACAGTTGAAAGGGAATTTACCATTTGTCTTTCAAATGAAAAAAATGAAACATTACAAATAGCTCATCTGAAAGTTTAGCTGGCAATATAGATAACCACATAAAGCCAACGTATAAACTACCATTCAGGTAAGAGTTTTTATAAACATTAGGCCATAAAGCATCTACACATACCTTTCTCCTAGAGACAGAGAATGCTTTTTCACATTGCTTACAGTGAGTAACCTCCCTGTCATCGGCCCACTGAGCCTCTTTCAGAGCCTGCTGAACCTCCTTCATATCTTCCACACGTAACTTGGATCTGTCAACAGATAAACAATATATTGTTACCATAATGAAAATAATCAGACTCGCAAACTTCTGTCTCCAGATCTACTGTTTAAACATCGTGCTCGTGACAAGTCTATCCGGTGAAGTTGTTTACTGCAGACAATTATGTCAGCTAGGTGCGGGTTTATGGTGTAAACATTGATGTGAAATAAATATGAAATAAACTGGCTGTGATTTTGGTATAAGACATCAGGATATAGTTGCTAACAAACTTGTAAATATACGATTAAACCATATTATTGTGTCCATTGTAGGCTACATATGTTAGACTCATTTACTTTATAGGACGAAAAGTATAAAAATGGACCTTATTAACTGCAAAGTAGGAAAAGTGAACAGTATACACCGGGTAATTATTTTAAGTAGAGTTCTTGCAGTGCTAATCATAGGTGGGGGGATATATATTTGTAAGTTAACTTAGATATTAACAGAGCAGTTCTATGCCTAGTCTACGCCAAGCAAAGTAAATATTTACAGACCAAAGTTAATATTTCACTGGATCTTATCATTTTCTGCATGTTCTGATTCTTCTCCCATCAGCCTAGGCAGATGTGTGTGTGTGTGTGTGCGTGTGTGTGTGTGCACGCGCGTGTGTGTCATGGCAGGTAATGTAAAATAGAAATAAACATGCAGAGAAGACAAATAACTGTGCCAAGGAACATAATTATTATCATTCAAGGCACATACAATCATCGTGTAGTACAATAATTCCATTTGAAGCAAGGTTTTAGCGGCCATTTGTATGATCTATAATAATTGTATCTTCATATAGATCCCCCTCCTCATTATTAAAATTTAAACACAGTTATAATTATACAGTAAGACATTTAACATCATCATTCAGATTGACAATAAGGGGCGCCTCTCTGGTCTAACTGGTAGCATGGTTGGCCATAGATCTATAGCACCTTGGTTCAAACACCAGCCAGGCTATGTTCATCTTTCACTTCATCTCATTACCTTTGGACGTCGCTCAGCCCATTGGTTCTACCTTGTGCACAAAAGTGGCCGTAAAACAGCAACATTTACATTTACAGATTGACAATATGGGTTGTATCTATCTCAGTAGTCATAGGATAATAGACTCAGACAGCTTTTTGAGCTTGAAAGATTCATTCATACTTCACTTATGCTAAGTCTACAGGAAAAATGGATACATATATATATATATATATATATATATATACTAACAGCTAGAGGCTGATATATTTTATTACAAACAACATACTACTATTGTTGGTCTCAAATTTGACATCTTCAGGTCAATGACTATTAGCTAAAATCAGGCGTTTTATTTAAACACAGCTACATTATGACATAACACTTTCAACAAACAATTGTGCGTTATGATACAGCAACAACAAACCATCCCAGGTAAATAATGACGAGATATGAAACGTCAGACTTATTTAAAGTAGACTGTATTAGTGTTAACTAGTAATCACTCGTTAAAGTAATGCCCACCACAGGTGATGTGCAACAGCAGATGTCATAATAAAATATCATTCCCTGCCTCTTAATGACTAGAAAAATTATTATTATTATCATTATTTATCATCAAAAGTAGACTTAATCTTTTAGTTTGGGCTTCGATTATACCAAAGTTATATGTTATATGTAAAGACAAGCTAAAAATGCCTTGATTAACAAAACGCCCACCAAATTAGTGCCATGTTTGTGCTCGATATTTAAGTCAGGTGTCACTGCATGGGTACTTGATCATTTTGACATCCATGTGGTTTATACTGTACGTGTCAATAACTGCTGATAACAATAATTTACATATTCTAATTGCTATGATTACTATCTTCAGTGGATGCAGAGTAAAAACGGAAATACACAAAATTTTCGAATAAAATTTAATAGTATTAAGACATTTTATAAAAAGTTAAAAAATATTTTTAATATGCAGAGCTGTGTAAATTACAGTACAAACCTTGTAGTTCATATCTGTAAGATTTTGTAAATTGTTGACTGGAAATAAACTCTTGACTATGAACCTAAATGTAATTAATAATTGTACTTGTCAATTGTAACCATAATGTCTACAATCAATATAATTGTAGTGTTGCAGAAAGTTGTAAGTTTCCATATTTTTTCCAAAATGAATGCCGTGAACTGTGCCATCTGTTGTCATTCGAGAATTGTGCTCATTTCCAGTTGATTTATGCCTACATTAAATATTAATATTCACTTAAGATAAGACAAAGAACACCATCACCTT